>LOJH01009711.1:0-28151 GCA_001685095.1 Ellobius talpinus
TGAGATCAGAAAGGTAGACATCCCCATGGCCCAGAAGCTCAGGTAAGTTATACAACAAAAGTCCCATTATCTTTGGGCTGACAGTAGCACATGGGGTCTTTCTCTTGATTTTAATCCAACTTCTGCCACCAATTCTTTGCTCTCAGCTAAAGAAACTTCTTTTTATTTTATTTCATGGTGGAAAAATATGCAAAGCACAAGCTTTAAGGGTGCTTGTAATTATCATGGGCCCACCCAGATTAACCCATTAACTTGCCTACTTGAGGTTGCTAATTGATATTAATTACTTGTATAAATTCCCTTTTGCTCAAGGCCATGACTCAATGGAGCAATATTCCGGGGGCCAAAATTCTGTCTGCCACATTAATAGCCAGCAGATTTACCTGGATGATGAGTCAGTATGTGGGCCATGTTCTTTGAGAACTGTATGATCCAAGGCTATGATGTTAGTTCTGGGAAAAGCAAGCACAACTTTGGTGCCAGGAAGTTGTGTTCAAATCCTGTATTTATTAATTAGATGAAGAAATTATTTATTTCTCTCATCCCCAGTCCTCTCCTCTATAATGTGGTGATAAAGAAAGCACCTGTCACTTTGTAATGCTGAAAACATTACATGGATGAACACAGGTAAAGCACAGATAACAGAACTTAGAAAGGGAGCATTACACAATGGCTCCATCAGTTCTGTGCTTCCACGCCTGAAAACATGGTGGTGGCAGTGATAACAGACAAGGGAAGCTGGGGAGATGCTTAGCCATTAAAAGCACCAGCTGCTCTTTCAGAGGACCCTGGTTCATGGTCAGCACCCTCACAGCAGCTCACAACTGTCTATTAACTCTATCCCAAGGCATTCCACACCCTCTCCTGGCCTCCACAGGTGCTGCATACAGATGGTATCCAGCCACACATGCAGGCATAAAACACATTGTAAGAGGGAGACCAGACTTTAAAAACGTTGCTCTTACTGTGGACAATCACCATTTCATTCAGTCTGGGGTTTGAGAAAATGAAATCCTGCCACATCGACTTCTTATGGCTGCTAATCACCATAAGCCTGGGGGTTAAAACAACACAAATCTGGGGCTAGAGAGATGGCTCAGTAGTTAAGAGCTCATATTGCTCTCCCAGAGGACTTGAGTCTGGTTCCAACACCCATATCAGGTGGCTCACACCTGCCTGTAACTCCAGCTCCAGAGGATCTGATGTTCTTTTTTGCCTCCATGGGCACACACACACATGTGGTATATATTCACGGACATAGACACATTTGGAAAAAAAAAACTTCTAAAAACTAAAAAAGTAAATTCATGGATTTTTAAATTGATTTTTATTGATTTGCATATAAGTGAAGTTCCTTCCATTTGGCATTTCAACCAGGCATATAATGTGCACATAAGATCCAAACCAGATTATCTACCCTCTACACCCTGCCCAATCTTCTACCATCTACTATTTTATATTTATCCTTGTTTGAGACTGAATAGCAGTCTCAAACTGCTATTAAAAAAAGAAAAGAAAGGGAGGAAGGAAGAAAAAAAACAATACAAATTCATTATATTATAGCTCTGGAGATCATTAATGTTCTAAATGCTACAATAAAATGCTACAATAAAATCAGAAGGAGGCCAATGAGATGTTTCTGTGGGTAAAGATATGTGCTGCCACACCAAGCTGGAAGACCTGAATTCAATCCCCAAACCCCACATTCTGGGAACAGAGAGCTGATGCTCAGAAGGTGTCCTCTGCCTTCCACGTGTACCCCATGGCATGTGCACACGCACAAAATAAATTTGAACATGTAAGACTATGCCCCACTCAGTGTTGCGGGGTAGAATCCATTTCAGAGCCTTTTGAAGCATGCTTGTGGCCCCTCCATCTTAAAGGCCAGCAGTCACGTCACCTTGGTCTCTACTTCTGTGGTCCCCTGCCCTTCTCAGACTCTCTTGCCCCCTTCTTTCACCTACAGAGGTCCTTGTGATTTTACTGGACCTGTTCAAATAATCCAGAATAATCTCCTCATCTTAAAACCATGAATCAAGCACATCTTCAAAGCCATCTTCAAAGCCCTTTGTGCCATGTAAGGTCAGCTGCTTAGATAAGATGTGGGTTTCTTTAGGGAGCCATTATTCTGCCAACCACAGAATATACAACTAAATATATAATACATTTTTAACCTAATACAATTCCTTTGGGGCTAGAGACAAATCCAGTGCTGTTTGTATGCTAGTCACATACTCTGTCACTGAGCCACACCCCCATCCCACCCTTTTTGAAGTTTAGGGTGAGAGGTGTATAAAATCATGCATCTAGTACACATGAGCTAATATAGTCACTGAAATCTTGATACTTGTATAGAGAGGAAATGGAAAAGCCAGCAAGTTCTATGTTTGTTGTATTAGTTTTAAACAGTGCTATTCTAACATAGTTTAACAACATCTCCATTCAAAAATCACCATTTCAGCCCGAAGCAGTTATAGAATGTGCATTCATGTACTGTAGTTGTTATTGCCTATCATTTTGTTTTTGACTCACAATTAACATATCAGCTTCTGTTAAATATTGCCGCCTGTTATGTATTTTCTTCCTTACACTATACTTTAATGCAAGGAAATCTCTAATGTATTTAACTTTTATTGGTCTCCCTTCTTCAAATATAAACGTGTGATAGTTTCACCTGCTTTTCCTCTTACAATTAACTAAGTTTCTGCACCATCTATGAGGGGTATTCATCTCCTATGAGAACTGCCCTACCATGGTGCTGGCCACTGACCTTCAGTGAGCTTGCAGACTGCAGGGAGGTTGTGCTAGGCAGCGTTGACTTTGCTAAGTATGAGTTACACATTGATGACTTCTTTTTATTTGAAATTTCATTATTCATTTTTGGTTTATGGTGAAACTCTAACTCGTCCTGTCAGTATCTATGGATTTAAATGCGAGCAGAGCTCTGAATTATGGTGGTCTCTCTTAACAATTTTCCCACTGTATGATCCCGTGAAAGCAATAAGCATCCAATGTTTTCCCGGACTGGGTTTTCCCAGGTGAGAGAGATATGTGTGTGGTCCTCTCCCTGGATACTGGGCAGCGGCAGTGAGCCGTAGCTCTGGTCAGTCAAGAGGACAACACTCCTCTCCGCAGCATTCAGCTGCTGGAGGATGTCCAGTAGGTTGGTTATTATTTCAGCTTACAGTATTGTCATGGGTTTATCAGGTCCGAGCCCTTTCCCAATTCAGGGAGCATATATGCATAATTTTTTCATACTAAGAGTTTGGTGTCTGTTATGGTTTGAGTCTGTACGATCTCTCAAAGGCTCATGCTTGGCATGCTTGTTCCCTAATTGGTAGCACGATCTTAGGAGGTTGTGGAACCTTTTGAAGACAGAATCTATCTGGTAGAAGTTGATTGGATTACTGGGGATGGGTTTTAGAAAGTTATATACACCCCCTAGCTCCTCCCCGTCTCTCCGCCTCCTGCTCTGCCATGTTGTGAAGTTTCTGATACACACGTCCCTGAGCTACGCAGACAACAAATAAATAGAAAATAATTAAAAGGATGCAAAGATCGGAGGGCATTGTGGTTGGGATATGTCCTGTCCCCACAGGTCTATGATGTGGATACTTTGTCCCTAGATGGTAAGAACATTTTGAAAGGTTCTGGAAACTTTCAAGGTAAAAGTGAGCAGAAGGAAGTAGGTCAGTGGAGGGGGTGGTCCTTAGGGTGTCGTATCATTGGCTGCTGCAGTTCAGACTCTGCTTCTGATTCAGCCACAATACTAACCCTCCTTGGCTGCACCCTCTTGCCACCACGGTTTGAGCTATGCTGTGAGGATATAAGCTTCATCCTTTCCTCCCCATGGCAGCACGGACCCTCTGAACCGGAGCAAGGTGTTTATGTCAGGTTCTTGGACACAGTGGCCAAGAGTCGGCTGACACAGGAGGAAATTCCAGCAGTGTTGCACTAGGGACGGATAAAGGAATTTGGGAAATAAACAGTTCAACAAAGCCATCTACCAGAACTCCAGTCAGACAGGGGAAGAAAACCTTGTCTGTGAACTTGACAGTTAGGAAATCACTATTAGACATGAGTGAAACTCATTTCATGCCATTTTAACAAAAGCTTATTTTTAAAGTAATTTTCATTTTAGTGGATATATATATATATCCACTAAAATATGCAAGTGCCCTGTGACTAGAATATTTATTGATAAGTCGTTTGCAACTCAAAATATTTTTTACAGTTTTTCTCTGACAAATAATGCCTTAATTATCATTTTCAATAAAAGACTGTTCTGTTTTTAATATTCCCAAATATGAAGCATCCTCTGATCTTAAGAAACACAAGTGAATCTTAGTATCCTAAGATAATTTAAGCACCCTAATTTTGCATAATTATGATGCAGAGACATTTCTCTACTTGTTGCTATTTTTTTAGGCAGAGACCACACAAATGTTTCAACTACTGTCTAACCTAGAGTTCACACTTCTAAAGCAAGAGCTTGCCTCTTGCTGTATATCAAAAACCCCCATTGAGCAGCTTCGTAATATAAAATACAATGCAGGAATTGGTTCCCTTTCTTACATTATGAGCAATTTGACTCCTGTCATGCCTTCCATTTCTAACGACTGGTGCCCCACCCATTAGCTATTTTTGCTGGCCTCACTTCCCTTGGATTCCTACTGCTCGTCTTAATTTTAGCAATCACAATTCTCTCATCTAATTAACAAAGAAATTGGGTCACTGCCTCAGTGGCCCACATTCAACCTTATTTTGACTGGTGATTTTATGATGCTGCCGAGTTGTCTTCCCTCTTCTGTAACAGCATTTTGTTGTTCTGACTAGTGTGCTGTTCTCTCTCCGACTCACTTTGTCCTTGCTCTGGGTTGTCATTGTTCTGGGAGCCGCCTGTTTGTTTCACATTTCTTTTCTGCATCCATATATTTGCTTAGTAGTACCAGCTCTACTTTACAGGATTCCTGCCTTTAGAAGCTTCTTCTCTGTTTTGTACCCAACTTTCCTGCTATGATAGAGCTATATAAAAATGTATCTAAATAGCCTTCTGCATGGCAGTCCTCAAGTGTGCAAAAACAACCTCTGTTTTCCTTGAAAGTCACGTGCTCTCCCATCCTTCAACAGTTCTTTACGAGTAGGCCTTGAAGCACTGTGAGCATCGCCCCGACAAACTGCGCCTTATCCCAAGAAAGCACCCCCTGTCGTACAATGTAATGGTGCCAACGGCATTTCAGCTAGGTTCAAAACTTCACAGTATGCAGTGAAAGAAATCTCTGGCTCTGGCTGTCCGGCTTTTATCAGTCCCCTAACGAGACTGGCTGCTGTGTCAACTTGTCTTGTGTTCAGTTCAAATTTCTGGGACCATTTGTTTTTCATGTCAGCGTGTTGACATGTTTCTGTACTCTGCATTAAACACTTGAGTGGCTTAATACAATGCTGGCACTATTCTTAGCGTTAGTAAGTGTTACTGTGCACATAGAAGTGCATGTTTCCAGCCCACAGCCGTGGTTGACTGTGGTGCTGATGGCCCCCTTCACCTCTGCGGGGCATCACTTTTATTAGTGGTCATGCAGTAATAATTACTTATTACTGTACACTTTCAGCAATGAGCAAAAGACAGATTGCTTAGAATTCACGTAGTGAATTCACACCTCAAAGTACCGATTAGACTACCCAAAAGAATGTGCTACATCTTCCCAACTCAAGTTATACTGAAAATCTCATTATTGTGTATGATATATCAGCATTGAATTTGATGACTTTTTAATCATGGTGGATTTTAATTTGTTTGCCTACATGTATATCTATATTATGCTAATATATATCAATAGGAATAAACTATAGAACCCACTCAACATGTAATGGTTGTCCTGGAAAACTGCTTATCTCTTCCAGGCTGGAGGCGTACGTTGCTGTATAGTCTTCTAAAAAGCACACTGCCGTCAACATAGAGCATGCAAAAGTCCTCAGATCACTGTAAAATATATACACCATCTTGCAGTTGTCTGCTGCTTGCTAGTCATCTCCTATATAGCAGCCAGCACAAATCATAACAGCAGCAGTGTCTGATCAACTGATGTTTGATGCTCACACCATTTGGGGCCAAGTTTTGAGCAGGAAACAGTATCAATAATGTGTCTCTGCTCCATGAGGAAAAACTGGAGCTGGTGGGGGGGTATCAACAAGCAGCATATAAACTCACATATGTGGGAACTATTGTTCATTGGTCCTGGGTGGGGCTTTGAAAGGTATTATGTAAAAGCTGGCCACCATAGCACTACTGTGTGTTAGAATTAGTGACTTGATTTTTTTTTTAATTTGATGGGTTTATTGTTAAGAAATAGCCTGAGTCTCAGAAGAGACTTTAACTATTGAACTTTTGAACAGTCTTTGGGACTGTTAAAGCTTGATGTCTCTTGGAAACGATCTAGTTGAGTTTTGAATTATGAAAGATGGCCATAAGCCTTTTAGGATGATGGTGGAATGTTAAGATTTAAAGGTGATATATTTGGGTGCCAAGATGACAGTTATGGACAGACTACTGAAGGAAACCAAGGCAGGAACTCAAACAAGGTAGGGACCTAGAGGCAAGAACTGAAGCAGAGGCCATGAAGGGGTGCTGCTTACTGACTTGCGCTCCATGGCTTTCTCTGCCTGTTTTCTTATAGAACTCAAGACCACTAGCCCAGGGATGGCACCAACCACAGTGAGTTGAGCCCTTCCTCATCAATCACTAATTAAGAAAATGCCCTACAGGCTTGTCTGCCTATAGCCAGACCTTACAGAAGCATTTTTTTCAACTGGGGTTCCTTTCTCTCAGATGATTCTAGCTTATATCAAGTTAACATAAAACTAGCCAGCAAGCCCACCCTGAATGCAAGTGGCACCATCCCAGATAAATTCCTACCCTGGATAAAAAGAGCAGAAGGAGGAAGCAAGCAGAACACCAGCATTCATCTCTCTGCCTCCTAACTGTGGACCCAATAATGACCAGCTCCTTCAGACTCCCTCCTTAATGCACTCCCATCATAATGGACTGTGTCACCTCAATTCATGAGCTCAAATAAGCCCATCTTTCCTTTATGTCTCTTCTCCAGGAATTTTAGCACAGCTACGAATAAAGCAATTACTAATAGGGCTTCTTTGAGAATTATTGTCCATGTCCACCATGTTCACTTTTTACTTGAGTTTTGATATGTGAAAGATGACCAGACGAGGTAGAAAATCTTTGACTTCTTACCTTTTAGATGTTGTCACACTCTCTGCTGAGGATAAAAGTTTTTATGACTAAGTCAGCTTCTTTTTCTGCCCTTTAACTTATTTTATGATTTTGCCCTAACTCTTAAATGATCTTTTCCAAAGTACATTTAAGGCCCTTATTCCAGGAAATTTTTCTGAAAAATGTTTTTTAACATATTTTACTTATTCTTGATAACTTTATAATTCATGCATGCATCTAGTGTATTTTTATAATATTCACCTACCCCTGTTGTTTGTTTTCAATACAGTGGCTGCACCTTGAGCAACTGCTGTCCCATCTGGCAGCTGCAACTCTGCAGCTCCCAGCAGCAGTCCTGCCACCCTAGCCCAGCCAGTCAGGATAGTCTACTCCCTCAGGCACTGGCTCTAGCAAGACCATTAAAGGAAACTATGTAAATCTCTATCCTCCTATAGAACTCAGGATCCAAAGATTGAGGCAAAATCCTGCTATCTCAGAGAGGCTGAAGAACAAATAACTAACCTTTTCTCCTTGCTCACTTCTCCCAAAAAGAGGGGTTGTCCTTTTGCCCAACCCCTACCTAAGAACCCTAGCTACACTTAGTTCCTCCCTACCATTTCTTGTCAGCTAGTTGCTGACTCAGCATCCTGACCCCAAGTTAATTTTATTTAATCAAACAAATGTAACATGTCTTTGCATCGTTAACAAAAACAGCAGAAACAAATATAACATGCCTTTACACAGTTAAAATAATATTCCACAACATACCCCGCTTCCAGTTCCTCCCAGATCACCTCTTCTGAGGTCACCCTCTGAATTTTGTGTACTCTTCTTTTCTCTTTCATAGTTCACTGAGTTTCATTGGTGCTACCCATGGGTGTGGGGCCACCTTTTAGAACAGGGCCACCCTATAAAGGACCCTAGAGGAAATCGATTCTCACTTTCATGGATTTTTCAAGAGCTTCCCATCTAGGCATGGGAATTAGAGCCTCATTAGAGCCTCTTCCTCATCCATTCCGGAATATTAGCTACCTTAATTTTCATGCAGGTCTCTTGCAGACAACCACAGCAGCCATGAATTCATGAGTGTAACAGCCCCATCATGTCCAGAATATACTGTTTTCCCCAGTAGTCCCAGATGTCTGGCTCATATACTCTTTCTGCCTTCCCTTCTGCAATGGCCCCTGAGCCTTGAGGGTAATATGGGTGTCCCACTTAGGGATGACGGGTCCACCATCTCTGGCTCTCTGCATTTGGACTAGTTGTGAGCTTCTCTGTTAACTGCCATCCACCGCACAAAGATTGTTCGCAAATGAGGACAGAGCTGCATGATTTGGGGTATCTATGGGTACAGAGATATTTATTTAGAAGACATTCTGATACTATGTCCATTTGGCAACAATTAAAGTATTAGGTTCTCCCCTAGGGCCTGTGTGCTCCCCAGCTATGTGTTCTGAGCATGAGTTTTCTCCTGTGGAACAGTCCTTAAATCCAATCAGAAAGCTATTGGTTTCCCCCATAACATTCATGCCATGATTGCACCAATGGACCTGTCTTCTGGGCCATTCATTATTGTACCTCACGTGACTTGCAGCTGGGTAAGGATGCTGATGGCTTTTCAACCCCAGAAGCCTGCACAGCACCTCTTAATACAATGAAAGTTGACCAGCAAGGGAGAATCAACTAGGTCAGGTCCTACTCCAAATCTAGGGGCTAAAGTACGAGGTATTTGCAGCACAGGGTCTTATTATCAAGTTTTGGTGAGCAACCGAGGACAGCGTCAATATCCTGCATTTCTATAGGGGTCTGGGTGGCCTCTTTTAATTGAATTATGTCTTGTGATAATGATTCCATTCTGCTGTTTTGGCTTTCTTTATCAAGGATTAAGGTTATGTATATGCTGAGTACCCTGTTTATCTTCAGTGTTTCATTATCTCCCTGAGTACTTCTTTATCTTTTATATCCCTGTATTATTTATTTTCTTTTAAAAGTTTTTAACTTTCATATCCACTCATCTACATCCTTTCCTTCAGTTCTGCGGACTCTTGTTTCACTCCAGCAGTCTCTCTGTGGCATCTGCTGTTCTCTCTCTTCTTCCCTGGTTTCCTGCAGTCCTACTGTGTGATCTCCCTTTCTAGAAGGAGCTGCTTTATCAGCTACCCAAGCAGCTGATAATGGACCTCGGGGTTAAATACGTAATCTTGTTCAGGACATGTTTTCCCAGGTGAGTATTCATTTTTTACAAGACGTTTGTGGCTGCTCTTGTTCATATTAGCTTCGGGTTTCTCCTACTTCAATAAGTTGGATTTTTTTCTAGAAAACTGGGAAAAGATTCCTGTGGAGGGAGTGGAGGGCAGTGGTTTTCAGCTACCAAGGTTCTGTTGTGGCTGCTGCACAGCTATAAAAACCTTTATAATGTGATGCCTCCTTCCTCTGGTCTCCCCTCCAAGCCTGCTTCTCTCCTCCTTGGTTTCTTCAGGGATGGTCTTACAAATTGCACAGAGCTTTGAAAAATGCTTTTACAAATTTTCTGACCATTGTCTTCCCGCATCTGTGCTGCTCCCTGTCTCTTCAGAGCGTCTCTTTCTTAGATTAAAGCCCAGGCTTTTAGGGAGGCGGAGGTTTCTTCGATCCATTCTCTTCAGGTCCTTCCGTGCCTCTTGTTTACTTACAATGTTGTTACAACTTCAGCCCTCAGCTTCATGCCTGGCTCTGACTCAGGAGTTTATGGATTTCTCTGCTGGCCTGGCTGGAAATGTACTTGGCCAGCGCTGCCTTTCATTTTTTGTTGTATTGCTTTTGTTGCACAGAGTGGATTCCTAGAAACGTGGGGAGACTTAGTTTCTCTGAAAGCCAATCCTGTTAACATTTAGAAATAATTTTACCCTGGTGCTTTGTTCTAAAGATGATTTTGCCCATGGAAGCTTGATATATTCATTTATTTATCAACCAAGTTTATCTTACAAAGTAAAAGATAAAGCCGGGCACAGTTAGGTTGGTCCACCTCTTAGTGAGCCTTTCTTCTCCCTGTCTTCCCAGATACCTTCCACTGAACACATTAAGACATTTCATTGTGAAGATTCAGATGTATTAGCATCTTCAGGAGTTTTGTTGTTGTTGTTTTCGCTGATGCTGTGACAGCTGCCGCCGCCACCATTTCTTTTACTCATCTTTATGATTATTACCCATGCTGCAGAGCTGAGGAGATGGCTCAGTGGGTAAAGGCGCCTGATATCTTTGCAGAAAAGTGCAGTTCCCTGTGGGCAGCTTGCATCCATCTGTATCTCCAGCTCGAGGGGAACCTGATGGCCTCTTCTGGCCTCAGATGGCATGTGTGTGTGTAAATGCACACATACGCATATGCACATGTGTGTGCATACACACTAAACAAAAAATCTTTTTTAATTACCCAGATTGGTTTTACAGTCCTGGAAAAAGCCCTTTATTATCATTTGAGCACAGTTCCCTCAAGCTTAATGTATTTAGGTTAAAAGGGAAAATGTCTTCATTGTGAAAGGTACTGCTCATCCAGTAAGTCTTCAAGTATTTTAAATCCCCATGCTGCATGCCTGCTAGCTTTCCAAGGAAAACGTGTGTGTTCAACTAATAGCATTTTTATGCTCTGATAGATAACTGAGAAAGAGATAAAAAGGCCAGATTTATAAAGCAGAATACTAGTAATGATGTCCCACATAGACTCACAGGCATTAAATTATTTTTTCTAGTAACAATTATGTTTATTACCTATACTCCACATCCTACCAATTTAAAAGCTGTGGCCTTCATTCAAATAATACTAAATTCTTACTCTTGCTAGGCCCCGGGTAAATGCACAGGTTACAGTGATAGCCAGAATAAAGGTGACTCCTGGCTCATGCTCCCTTTCGTGCAATGATGAAATAAACATTAATTAACCACACAAGTGAATGCAAACTGTAATGGCTGCTGCTGACCGATTCTGAGGGCTCATCTCTGGTTCATCCAGTAATGTATTTTCTGAAATTGGTGCAACCCTTGCTCCACGGATAGGAATAAGGACCTTCACAGACTCTAGGGTCGAGGCAACTGCCATCCCTAGCACTTCTATCAAGACCTGGCCCACCAATCAGGCTGTGGTCCCGAACCCAGAATGTTTCCCCCTTGCCTACCTTCCTGAGGGCATCTTCTACATACCCTTCCCTAGTGAGATGGATGGCCAACAGGAAGTCAGGTCTACTGAGTGAGAAAGATTAATCCCAAGCAAGTCCTCTTGAACAGTTCAAGAGTTCAGTGACCTATGTGTCCATTAATCTTTCTGCTGCCAATTAAATCTCTCTCCATAGCTATTACTTGAGTTAATGCTGTTGTAGCAAGGTTGAGCAAGACACAGCCTGAGATGAGGATAAAATGGAAAGCTGGTATAAATGGGATGACAAGTGTGGGGACCCTGTCTGAGTGGAACAACCAAAGGGTGAGAATCCAGCGAAGCTAGATTGCTAAGATGGTAGATGAGTTTGGAAAGATAAGACTTCTTCAAGACCCCAAAAGTCAAACTTGACTCTATATCTTTTTTTAACGGGGGAAATATTATGGTTGATATATTTGTTGCACTCTGAAAACATGCCTCTATGTGGCATGGGAAGAAAAGAGTGTGGGAGAGAAGGACCAGAGAACAAACACACCAGTCCAAAGGATAGAGGACAGCCAAAGCCAGGTGTGTAACTGGAGCTTTCTCTTCCTACTTGGTCCCGCAGCCACCTTTAAAATAACCACTGTGAAGCTTAATATTAATTACAAACTGTTTGGTGTATTAGCTCAGGAATATTATTATCTAGCTCTTACAACTTAAACCATTTCTATTATTCTATATTTTACTGCGAGGCTCATGGCTTGTTACCTCCCATCTTGCTTCCCAAGGACTGCTGGCATCTCCCCCATCTCTGCCTTCTTTCTCCCTCTATCTCTGCTTGGGTTTCCCACCTAGCTATATTCTGCCCTGCCATGGGCCAAACCAACTTTATTTATCAACCAATATATCCAACACATATTTGCAGCATACAGAAAGACATCCCACGTCATAGGTGTGCTGGCAGAAGCCTGACTTACAACATTTTAGAGGCAAATAGGAAAGTAGAGAGTTTAAGGCCTGAGCTGCTTGGTGATGGCTTAGGTTACAGAATGAGTCTGTTCTCAAAAAAAAAGTAAACAGAAACGAAAAAAGAACATGGGAACCAGGACTGAGATGGTGGAAGTAGTAGTGACGAGCATAGATCATTTCCAGACATTCCAAATCCATGGTTTAGGGATGTGGAGGATCAGGGAAGTGTCCATAGGGTACTTGCATTCCCAACATACTTAAAAGATGGCGGCTCCATTCACTGAAGTACAAAACTATGGAATCCCCCAGTGTTTGCTCTGTGGCTGGAGTTGGAGGCAGAAAGAGTCTGATTCTGAAGTACCTATGTGAAGTTATCATGTACCTAAGTTTATGGTCATTGTGAAAAGGAAGTATACACTTAAGATTTATCTAAGCAAAGAAATGTTCCTCAAGTTCAGATTTCTCTTTACTTTGCCCCATCATCTTTTCTTTTTTTTTGCAAAGATTGTGCCCTTTGACAGAGGAAGAAAAAAAGCAGAAAGATAAAAATTTAAGAGCTTGCTATTTGTCTTCCCCTCCTTCCTCCCCACTGCTCCTCCCCCTCTTCCTCCTCCTCCTTCTTCATATGTTCACATTAAACCATCTGGACCAAGCCTTTGCCCTCTCCTTCTAGCTTATTTTAACTTGCATGTTTTAAAGGACCCCCTTAACATATTTAAAGGCCTCATTTCATTCTGGGTCTTAGTCTTAGAGATTTTCTAGATCAGTGGTTCTCATTTGGGTTGCAACTCCTTTGAGGGCCAAATGACTCTTCCACAGGGGTTGCCTAAGACCATCTGCATATCAAATATTTACATTATATAACAGTAAAAAAATCATAGTCATGAAGCAACAACAAAATGTTTTTATGGCTGGGGTCACCACAGCATGAGGCCCAGCCAAGAAAAACACAAGTTCTAAACAAGCCTAGGATATAGTCAGACTATACCTCAAAGAAAGAGAGAGGAGGAGGAGGGAGGGACACGATGAAACACCACACGGATATGTGTTCAACTCTGTCTGCATCTCTCTAGTCCTCGAGGAGGAGGGAGGGACACAGTGAAACACCACATGGATATGTGTTCAGCTCTGTCTGCATCTCTCTAGTCCTCAAGGCTCCTTGCTGGAGTCACCTTTTCTTTCTTCACTTCTTCCTTTCTTTCTCATGCAGGATTAACTGCATACAGATAATTCATATGACAATAAGCATTAGATGACAGTGATTTCACTTTCTTCCTTACAGAGTTTGCATTCACTGAACTTGAAGTCCGGCTATTTAAGATGTGCAGTGGTTTAGTACAGTGGTTTAGTACAGTCCCTAAGTTGTGCAGTCTTCACTACGTGCCTAAGGAAAAAGCATTTTCATCCTGGTATTGTATCATTCACTTCCCACCAAGCCCTATCTCAAGTCTAACACAGCCGTGAATAATCTATGTGCTGAGACTGTGGTGTCCACTATTCTGGACATTTCATTATAAATGGAACCATAAACATATAACATATCTTTTGTATTTGGATTCTTTTTTCTTTATTCATTTTTCTTTTCTTTTTTCTTGGTTTTGTTTTTGTTTTTCAAGACAGGGTTTCTCTGTTGCTTTGGTGCCTGTCCTGGAACTAGCTCCTGTAGACCAGGCTGGCCTTGAACTCACAGAGATCTGCCTGCCTCTGCCTCCCGAGTGCTAGGATTAAAGGCGTGTGCCACCACAGCCTGGCTGTATTGGGATTCTTACAAATGGTATGCACAACAAATTCACAACACATATCTCTACTTCATTTCTTATGGATCTACTGCACATGTGTTAGCCATTCGTTAGCTGGAGACTAGGGCTGTTTTTACTTTTGGCTGTTGTGAACATAGAAGTATGAAAGCCTCCGTATATAGATTCCTGTATATAAATATATATATAAATTCCTGTATGGACATTGACTTTCATTTCTCCTGCAATATATTCAAGGATGTAACAACGGTATCACGTACTAAATTTGCTAAATGTTTAAAGATAAGTTGATCGCTCTCATTAAAGGCAACAGTACTCATTAATTCAGGAGAGAACTCTCAGACTTGGCATCATATGCTGCCAAAAACATGAAGGTGAAAGACTCTCAGCTCTGAGGCTCCAGGCAGAGATGAACATTACAGAGGGACATGATCACCTCTGAAGTTCACACTCGACAACCACATCATCAAGTTACCAAAAAAAGTTCTCCTTCAAATCTCATGCTTTGAGTTAATGATTTCATCTTGAGCACATACAGAGGTGTTCTGTGGTCCATGCAGCCCACAGGGTATAGGTTAGCATGTCTGCTTACATTGGTTAGTCATGTTATCCTGACCCTCCGATAACCCAGAGATTCTCTTCCTGCTGTGATTGGAAGTTTTGGTTGAGAAAGCTTAACTTCACTCAATGTTCTAGATAAAATTCATGAATAAGGCAGTATTACTTTCACTTTTTTCTAAAAAAAGAAATTACTATGCAGAGAATGTTTAGCTGTTGATATTTGGCTCCTAGATCTCCAGGTTCTCTAAGAAGTGTGTTTGTCACGTGTGTTCTATCTGCTTGGTGTGTGTACACACTACCATCAAAGTTGGGAAATGCATCAAGCATTTCACTGCTACAGAGACAGCCAGGTGTGCTGTGGTTTGCAAATTGCATGACTCTGTAGCTCATGTGGCCTTCTCTCTGACAGAAGGTAATTACCCCCATATATGTTGAAAGGTGAATCATCACCCCAAGAACTCACCAAAATAATGAAAGAGAGCAGTGTCGTTTTGCTAGGACAGTGACCCACAAAGCAAGCGCCTGTCCACTGCTCTCCACACCTGGGCTGGGGTGTCCCCTAAGAGACTGTCATCCACGGGTGGATTTGATTTCAGCTTCATGTGAATGAATCTGGAAAGTTGCGAGTGGGGACTTGTGAGCAGATCATCGCAGCACACTCCCTCCACCCCCAGCCCTGTGTTTACTGCCTGACTCGCACACTTTGCCTCAGCAAATCATAGGCAGAAGCTGGAGGCTCTCAGCTGCGTGCATACACCAAATCAAAGCTGACATGAATAATGAACTTAATTTTCCATAAGGACATTCTGTTTGGTGTCTCAGCTAATAAGGTAAGCTAGTAGGAATGCTGGGCTGGGGGTGGGGAGGAAATAATTTCTTCATGCTCGATTTCTGTGTTAATCTATAGTTTTTCTTTTAGCATAATGGAACTAATCTCACATTTAATGCTGTCTGTGAATTTGGGGTGAAGATTTTGTAACAAGTTTCCCCACTGTGCCCTCCTGAGATGACAGCTTATGATATCAAAGAGAGACACAGCTTTTAATAAGAATGATGTCGTATTTTTTTAATCATCTGTGGCACAGAATGAGTTTAGTTAAGCAGGAAAATACTTAGATTCAGCCATGATTGACTAAAGTATTTAAGCATTGACTGTTGATGTTTACCATGGTGTAATATAAATTGACAGTAAAATTTGTTCTCAGGAAAGCATGCTATATCTACATCACGTTGTTTTCTGAACCGTTTCATTTCTAAGTATGTGTTATTCTAGAAAAGGTAGTAATTTTCAGTTGCTAAAATTACTCCACAGCGTTGGTTTAGGTGAATTTTATTTTGTGGGAGTATATTTTTAAAATGCCAGTGTAGTGGTAATGTGAATTTTTCTGTAACTTTCTCCATTGTCTATGGCTGTAATGTTTTCAGTACATACGGAAAACGTAGTTGTTCCCAAGTTCATGGAAGTCGAAGCCATCATATCTGAGACTTTTCTCATTACCCTGACTATAATCTATAATATCTCATAAACAAGAAGTGAAGAAATAGTCCCTGGGTTGGCTTCCCTTGGCAGTTCTGCAGTGTGTGTGTGTGTGTGTGTGTGTGTGTGTGTGTGTNGTGTGCGCGCGCGCGCGCGCGCGCGCGCACGCGCGCGTTTAACGCGGAAGTCTTGTTCTGTTTGAATCCTTCCATGAACCCCTGAGATGAGCAAGGGTTTATAAAGATAGAGAAGAAATTGTGATCTAGTGTAGAAGGATGACAAGGTAGGAAAACATAAGCAGGGTTTGTGTTTGTAGCCATTCTGGGATCGCACGGCTGTGTCATCTGAAAAACAGACGCGAGTCTCCCAAAGTAGGTGACCTCAAAAGGCGTTAGAAGGTCTACTCATAAACGGCCGAGCACATGGGGATTTTGGAGAAATAGAAAGGAACTATCCTCTTGTCCCTCTCGTCTCTTCTTTCCGCTCTGGTTTTCTGTATGGGAAGTGACCTGGGGGCTCCCAGGTTTGTTTATTAAAGCTCTAAACATCACAGTGACTTTACATATACCAATCTCTCTTGCTTCCTCACCACGGACTCTGGACTCCATTATCTCTGGGAGTATAAACAAGGTTTGAAAAGTGTGGACAACAAACATTTATCCACCAATAGTAGCTTAATACTACCTAAACTATTTCCCAAGTCCCACCTACAAATTTGAGGCACTCCTCTTGAGATACTAGTTTAGTAAGTAAGAGTGTGGAATTTTAGTCTCTCACAGTTTATTTTTTAGAGCAACATAGCACATGTTACCTACTCATATTGCACAGTTTTAAAATATGTTAAATTTCACAGCTATTCAGTGTGTAGAGCTTTCTCCAAGCACATGTTTGGGGTTTGAAAAGCCTTTCTTTTATCTTCCCCCTTTTTCCTCCGCATTCTTGCTCACACCTCATCTCTCTAAAGTTCCCTTGGCTATTCCAGGCACTGTTTTCCCTTCTTTTTTCTAATATTCCCCCTTTTTCTTCCCTAAAGTGGCTCTAATTTAGAGTCGTAGATTGCCCCATGTCCATCTGAAAGCTGTGGGAAGTAGAGAACAGCCCTGTGTGATCACTAAATTGTCTCATTCAATTCCTGCCGCTGGTGAAATAAGACTTACACACCCCATGACTTTCTATCCACTATTGTTTCCTAAAACCAACTCAGTGGTCAAAATGAGCAAGATTGGTCAGCACCACTCACCGCTCATATGATCTTTTGCCACTACAGTGACTGTAGTGTGTAAGAAATAAACATTTCTGCCCTTTGAGGTTGTTTTTTTGGCCATGCCACATGCAAGCCATGTGTTATTTACACAGTTGAATGTTAATTCTTTTGGTGTTATAATAGAGGAAATAGGAAAAAGCAGTACCCCCACATTGCTCTCTCATGCACAAAGACCAGGAACAGCCACCAGCTGCAGACAGTGGTGATCAGGTGGCACTTGGTACAGATGGTCAACCGTCATAAAAAGTTCTTGGCACTGTGGCCAAGCAGCCCGACAGAAGGCAGCAAGCAGATTTGTTCCAAATACACGTGAAGCTCATTCTTGAGCACAATGAGGATCAGCCACAGGGAGAACAAAGATGAGAGAGACCAAAATATGTCTAGAACTGGCTATTATTGTCAATATGGCCTCATTTATTTTCACAGACTATAGAACCCAAGGATACCAGGATACAAAACTAAAGTATATCAGATCCACAACTGCAGCCAATGTCCTCCATACCATCTTCTCTTACCTCTGTAGCCTACTTCTCTCTGTTTTTATTGCTTCAATGTGGAAAGTAATGGGTTTCGGTATGAGATTTCTTCATACACAGATATCATTTTTTTATCATTCTTATTCATGCTCCAGTCTTTCTTGATCTTCCCCACCTCTGTCTTTCTGGTTCCTTTCCTTTCCATGTCCCTCTTCTTCAATCCAGCTTACAAAACATCTCTGGTACCCCCTCCCCTTTCCCTTACTCTCATGTCCTCTCTTCACGGCACTTATAAGAGATGAACGAGGAGGAAAACCACCAAACTCTGGACAACTTACTTGTATGTTTCTCTCCATTCTTCTGCCAATAGCCTAGTATTCTAGTCATGCCTAGTAATCTCCGCCATGCCTAGATTATTGGGGGGGTAGATCTTCCTGTTAGTTCTCCCTCAATCCACTCCACTCTGGAAAATAGAACCAAATGATCTTTCTGAAATACATACGGAATCATTCTGCCAAAAAAATCATTCAGTGAGTCAAACATGGTGGCAAAGTGAGAGGCCATGATAGGATGAGTTCAAGGCCACCCTAGTGACACAGCAGTCTTGAGGCCTGCTGAGCCGTATAGTGAGGCTCTCGCATGTACACATATGCACACTCACTCTGCCTTGTGACATACAGAGAGAGATTGAGGTGGGGGGAGAGAAAAGGGTGGTCATTAAGTGGTTCCTCTTTACCCCCACTATAGAACTGAGATTCCTTAATGTGGCGGGTGACATCACTGGGACAGTTTTCCTGCCCCTGCGTCTCCTTCCTCTCACACGTCCACTCAGCACTTCCACCATCCTGGTCTGTTTCCCTCGCTTACAGGCATCATGTACTCTCACCTGAGATCTTCGCACAAGCTGCTTCCCCGTTGATTCTTATTTTCGGTCTGCCTCATTCCCTATTTTGTACTGACCCCTTTCTCAACCTTCTAGTTTCATATGATATGTCATTGCCTATGGAAAGTCCTCCCTGATGGCCCGGATTGGAGCCAAATGCTGTATTAGTTGCTTTTCTTATTGCTGTAGCAAAGTTCCTGACAGAAAACCAGTCAAGGGAAAGTTTGTCTTGGGTTTTTGGTGGCAGGGAAGACATGACAGCAGGCGTGTGAGTCTGCTGGCCATACTGCATCTGCAGTCAGGAAACAGAGCAAAGGATGCCAGCACCCAGCTCTCTTCTCCTTTGTATTCAGTCTGAAGGATGGTGTTACTCACATTTAGGGTGGGTTTTCCTCCTCTGTTAAACATTACTAGGAACATCCTCATAAACACATTTGATGATTCCAATTCCAGTCCTGTGGACAATGAAGATGATTCATCACAGGTCCCCTCTTCCATCACAGGTCCCCTCTTCCATCATGCCCACATAGCATCCATCACTTCTCTGCTATGAACTTCCTGTTGTGTGTGGAATTTCTCGTCCCATGGCTAGCTCTTCCTCTAGCCTAGTAGTTCCATGAAAACTGGTGCCTAGTCTCATTGATGGCTGTGGCCCATGATCCAGCACACTGCCCCCCACACAGTAAAATCTGTCTGAATACATACCATTTAGTTGCAGTGCTAAAGACCTGTGGTCTTCTGGGGCTGCAAAAACTGGATGTTATTCAGCCCTGGAAAGATAACGCCAGGATGGTTCTTCTGCCATTCTGTAAATGAGGGGCCTGCCATTTATGACATTGTTATTAAAGAACTGCCCTTCAGTGTGTTTGACTCCAAGGACCAACTCTTTCTATCCATGTTGCAATCCTCTGCCTTCTTAGGATGAGAGAAAGGGGCCTATTCTTGATGTGTTGTGCATATAGAAAAAGCCCGAGTTTTTCGGTAGCAACCAGTGTTCCTTTGCTTCCTGACATCCAGCAGTCCACCCTGCCCTGGGAGTATTTCTCCCTTATTGTTTCCTGGGAAGCACTTTCTCTGTGCTATGGCTTTCTTTGTTCTCTTGTTTTCTCCTTCAGCTCCTCCGTCCACAGGGTCTACAGGAACCTTCCTTGCTTCCTGTACAGACGAAGTGGCTGAGCTGCGTCTCTGCTTCGTTTCCATTGTTCTTTTGTGCAGGGATCATTTTCCAGGTCTTGCTCTGTGATTACTCTTTCCATAGCACTTTTTGCCCAAACTCGGTCAGTCCCCAGTGTTTTTCAACCTCAGCCTGATGTTAGCCAACCCAGGGAGCTTCCGCTACTCTTTATTGGAGAAGCAAAGGCTTAGTTGCTACCACCCAGCCCCCTAGTTGGCAGCGTTCTCTATGGAAGAAACACTTGGGGGTGCAGCTAGGGATGTGAAAGGTACAATGTCTAAGAAGTTTCCACTTTGTACTGGCCGTGATAATCTTCAGAGCCCCTGCTGTGTGAATCAACACACACGTGAACATACCAGCACTGTGCGGAGCATGAATGAAAGCATTTGGGGCACAGCTATCTTGAAATCCTCTACATTCTCCAGTTTCCTCATCCATGCAATGGAGGTGATAGTGATGTCTACATCATGAAATGGTGGTGAGCACAGAGTAGTCAGCCGGTGGTGTGAGTGGCCTCAGTAAGTACAGGAGCGAACGCCCATGCGGCCACATCATGGTCTTAGGAGTGTATTGGTCATCTTCGTAGTAAATAGGACTTTGCAAATGTGATTACATTAAGTATCGTATTGGGTGGGCCCTAAATACATATACTCATAAGTGACGTGGTAGAGAGACTTTTGACTACAGAAGTCCATTTGACTCAAGAAACAGAGATATTTAAAGATGCCACACTCCTGGTTTTGAAGATAGAGAAGCCATGAGCCAAGGAATGCCACTTTAGGCAGTTAAAAAGGCAAGGAAGGACACTCAGCCCTGCTGGGATGGGCCTATCAGTTCAACAATCTGTCTGGACTTCTGACCTACAGAACTGTGAGCGAATGAATGTGAGTTGTGTGCTAGTGGATGGGCTATGGTGACATGGGAACGCAGCAGAGAGAACGGATAGAGCTGGTGGCATTTTGAGACATGAAAGACGACTCTTCAAATGAGCTGATAGAGGGAAATAGGACATTAATGTGAGGTAGATGATACTACAGGGGTGGTGGACTGAGGTGCAGAACAGAGGTCCTTGAGATAGCCAGTGCATGGGAGGATATGGGAAGGGATAGACCACTGCACCTCAGCTGAGAACCTTCATTGGGGCAGACCATTTGTGGAGATCCTGAATGTTAGCATGTGTAAGTTTTTGCTGGAAGAGAGCAACTGTGAGCAGCAGATGAGGGAAGGGTCACAGCATCATGTGGCTGAGGAAATGGTGAAATATCCTGTTCCATTCAGGAAAAGAAAAAGTGTCATCTGGTGAAATTTATCTAGGCAACAACCAGGAATCTTAGAAAAGAGGACCTATCACTGGGTGGTGGTGGTGCGCAGCTTTAATCCCAGCACTGAGGAGGCAGAGGCAGGCAGATCTCCATGAGTTCAAAGCCAGCCTGGCCTACAGAGTGAGTTCTAGGACAGCCCTGGCTGTCCTAAGAAACCCTCAAAAAAAGAAAGGGAAGGAAAAGGATCTGTGTCCCAGAAACACACCAAATGACAACAAACAAGAAAAACAGCCATTTTCTAGTGTTTACAGTGCCTCATTAGGGATGCACGGACAGTTCAAGGAACAAAAGCCTTAAAAATACCTCCTAGGTCTTCCAACCAAGTCAAGACTATTGTTAGATGTGAACTTTGTTTCCTGTGAGTTCTCCATATATCACAATCAGTTTGCATATTATGTTGTGAAAACACACATGGTCTTGTTTCCACATATAACCTTTCTTCTCCTTCTACCTAACTGGCAATGTCTTGCCCATATTGCAAGTCTCAAGTCAAGGATGACCTTGAACTAGTTTCTGTGCCAATACTGTAAATAAATATGTTTTGATTTTTACCAATTTACAGTACATTTGCAGACTATGGTTCCTTCCTTCTACAGTAATTCCACCTATTCTTTCAATGGACGTAAAGACTCCTGGGAATAAATATCAGACCATGACACTGCCTTCTGCTCCTGGCCTCCTTGGCATACAGGACAGACTGTATACATGTGGATGGATGCATGGATGAACTGATTCACTAATTGTATCCTGTAGTCACAGTTCTCACAGGATGAAGAAAATAGCAATGTTCATGGCACCCCATCGGTGTCTAAAGAAAGGAAGCCCTCTGTCATCCTAGCCCACTGAGAACAGAATATGGCAAAAGGAACAGAAGTTTTACAATATTTTTTTAGAAAACATAAATTTTTTATATTCGATTCAAAATTTATAAGTAGATGCTTCATTACAAACATAAACAAAATGGAGATGTTTAATAAGAATAAGAATACTGTTTAGTGTTTGCCCTTATCCAGTCTTTGGCTGTCAGCATCCGAGTTTTGTCCTAAAAACCCTCAAAGTGAAAATGAAATAATCAATTATTTCTAATGTTTTTATAACTCAAAACTTTTCAAAACTTTGTTTATGAAAATGAGGTTACATTTGTATAAATTATAGGAACAGCTGTATCCATCACTTGCTAAGATTAATGTACTCATACCTGAGTTATGAGCAAGTAGGACTAGATGTACTGAGAGGGAGGAAGCAGCTAAAAATCTTCACATCTTTAAGGGAAAATGAGTTTTAAACACATAAGTCAATTAAATGTATGTTTATAGGAGATAAGCAGTCTGGATTATTGAAGAGAGAGATCTAACTTTACAGTGCAGCTTTAAACACAAGAGGACAAGAAGAAAGTGAATAATAATTGGTTGGATTGCAAAATCTTGTTGTATCTATCATAGCACCCCAAATTGGAAGGAAGATGGAAACACATCTTGGAAACCTGATTTGCACACGTGACTCCATGACACAAAATCCCTGCATCATTCTCTTACCAACCTTTTTCCCCTCTCACAGCTGGATCTAATGAGAGGCTGGCTTCCTCTTGCCTTTGTGTTGGAAATGGTTTTTTTGTTTCTTCCCCTCAATCTGAGTCCTCCCATCACCCTGGGGACCCAAGGGCCTGCTAGGCTGTTCATCATTAGTGTTTATCACTTTTATAAAATGCACAGGGTGCTCAGGAGTAGACCGTGCTATTGAAAAGAAAACACAAAACCCTTCTAAGTGGGGACACCCAGTCCATTAAAAGCACTTGCTGAATCTGAGGAAAGGAAACCAGCAGGACTGGTGAGACAGTGTCTCAGGCAGGAGGCATTTAAGCTGCCGCATGAGGTAAATTCTAGAGGGACATGGAAAAAATGGACTTTAGAGGACTCTCTGCTCTTAACCTCGCCACTCACTGGGATGACCTCAGGTCACCAGTTCCCCCTGGGAAGGAGCAGGTGGCAAATCTGATTTGAACAGCTAAGTATTCAAGTCACAGACCCAGAGGACGAACGGTTTGCTTCCTCCTCAGTGGGACCATCCATCCACTTGTAGAGTGAGTGACAGCTGCTGGGGTAAAGCTCACACTTGATGGAGGAAGATGGACCTCACCCTGTTGCCTTTGATGAGCACTCAGAAAACACTGATAAAACTGGTGTTAAAAATGTTGCCCAGCGAAGACCACATCAGATTCCTCACACAGACCTGATTTCCTCCTTCATATCACCCAGGAAATGAAATTTCCTCACAAAATCTATCTTTTTAATAAATAAAATCAGTAAGATGCCAAGAGCGGCGTGCAACAGTGGGTGGGAAAGAAGTGCTTGGGGTTTCATTTCCTCCTGGCCCTGTCCTTTGCCCTCAGCAGTGCTGCCAGATTGGAACCACGATTTCAATCCTTCAGATTCCAGTAGAGCTCCAGCTTGTTATTTCTGATGACGCATACCTTGGGTTCAGCCTATTTTAATTCTTGTCCCCGTTGTCTATGGAATTGTGTGACCATGGGCGTAAGGTCAATATTAATCATACCAATTACATTTGAGAGATTGATACAAATGTTATTACCCAGGTTCGTAAAATATTCTCAATGTCACCTGCGTATTCAGTTACATACTGACATTGCCTACCATATAGCAGACACTTGCAGACATATAGCAACTACTTACTAGTTGATAAATTGGTGGGTAGAAAGTCTGTAACGAGGATGACAGAAGAAAGAAAATCTCCATATACTACAAGTGGATTTCCATTACATTAATTGTAATCACCAAGTAGTAATATTCAGTTGGTGTGTCCTTGTACAGCCAGCAAATGCTACTGACTCTTGAAGAGTTGCCCTTCATAGCTGAGAGGAAGAGTGTTTCCATGAAGCCTTCATTTCATAACCATTTCCACTCTTACATAATAGAAGCGATAAGTGTGGCATGAGTGCTCTGCTCCTTCCCCCAATGGGTATGCTTTAAAGCACCCACAAATGTCATGCTATCTATTTTTAAGTAGGGTGCTGCTGGATAAACAGCTGAATCGTCTGAACCCAATAGGGAGATTCAAAGTTTAAATAAGCTATTTTATCACATTGAAAATAAGTGGTACAGACTGCCTTGGAGCATAGGGGTTCTTGCGTTCAGTCGCATGTAGATGCTCTTCACTTTGGATATAAAATTCCAGCTGAAGAAATTGGGAAGCAAAGTATATTCTATAATGCTGATTCCCCACTTCAGGATCCTTAGTCCCCTGGGAGACTCAATCTTTCCTTAGGTCTTTGATCCCAATGGCATTTTTACCTTGGGGTTGAGACAATGCAAGGACAACA
This sequence comes from Ellobius talpinus, assembly GCA_001685095.1. Classification (NCBI taxonomy): domain Eukaryota; kingdom Metazoa; phylum Chordata; class Mammalia; order Rodentia; family Cricetidae; genus Ellobius; species Ellobius talpinus. The sequence goes on from LOJH01009711.1 coordinate 24,554, forward strand.
TGAATGCAAAATCCAGACAGGACAGGAATTGCAGGTTGAGAGTTTTTCCACATAACTCATATTTTTAATGAAAATTTTACATGTTAATTGCGGGGAAAATGCAAATAGTAAAGAATCATATATATAGAATCATATAGTTGAAAGTTAAAAACCTTCCACCTGTGCGTACTCCTTCATCTTCACAGTAGCATTTCCTCCAGCTATGTTCTGTGTGTGCTTGAGTTCATTCGTATGTGTATGTATATGTGTGTATCTATGTATATACATGTGCCTATGCATATATGCACAGATATATAAATGCAGCCTGCTGTGCCCATTTTTGTTGTAATATGTCCCTTCAGGACTGACTGCTTTGTATTGACTAATCTGGGGGCTCATACCTGGGAGAGGCTGATTCTCTCAGTGGTCCTTGGCTGGCTGCTTATAATTCTTCATGTATGACTGGGCCTCATGAGATTCTCCCCCTTCAGGAAAAACATGTGACCATGTGTTGTGCCCCTGTGTGTATTGATTCTGCCCTCCTTTAGTATGAGATGGTAGGGGGTTTCTCCATGAGGCCAGTGAGTTGGTTTTGCCTGATTTTGTGTTTCCATTACCTGAATGTATGCTGAGTACACAGCAAATAAGTAGTAAACATTTGTTAAGTGAATGAACTCTCCCATACAATGAAGAGTTCCTAACTTTAACAAGAATGAGGTGGATTGAAACATGTTGTCATGCAATGATGGTAAGTTTGTGCTATTGAGTGAGAAAGGCCAAGAGCTGGGCATATTCACCATATAATTCCACTCTATTAAAATAGAAGACAGTGCATGTCTGAGCACACAGTAATTTATTTTTAAGCATTACATGTTTATCTATGTAATATGTACATATTTATGCTAATATTTGAATATATATGAGTAATGAGAAAAAGGCTATGAACTTGAGAGTGGACAGACCTGGGAGGGTTTTAGAGGAAAGGGCTAGACACATGAAGAATGGGAAGGAAGAAAGTCACATAATAATATTTCAATTAACAATATAATTTTTTTAATATTCTTAAATTAGAAAACAAATAGGTGCTATAACAGATTGTCTTAAAACAAATCTTTTTGCCTCTTAATGAGCTAGACAAATTGCAGAAATTGTTTTTATAAATGCAGAATTTCCATCAATGTTTTTGGCATGTGCGTATGTATGTGTGTGTTTTATCATCAACTCTTTTAGAAATGAATTCTTTTACATTGCTACTTGAGTTCAGGCAATAATAAAATATTAGCACTAAGGCATGCTGTGATTTTTGGGCTACATCTTTGTTAAAATTAAGAAGTGCATTACAATTGCTTCTGGACTCAGTTCTCCCAGATGAGCCTGTGATGATGCCCCCAAGAATCAGGACATGTGTTCCAGTTTCCATCAACCCCTACTGATCACATGTGCTACAATTTTCTCAGTTAAATACTTGATATTCAGCTACCTCCCACACAAAATTCATATTTCTCCTTTTGGTTGCTGTGTAAGAACAAAAGAAAATGTGGTTTCGTAAATACAAGACAAATTTATCCCTTCATTCACAGAAAATTTTGACTCCCAATATATAACTGACAAGAAAATCAAGTGCTGCAAAGGGAAAATCAGTTGTCCCTAACAGAGCCTCACTGGGTGGGCAAACCACACTGAGGGCAGGCCCTGTGCCCAGCAGCAGGTGCCAACACAGAGCAAACTCATGGTATTTGTGTAGACTTTTTGTCCCGTATTTTTTTTGTTTGGGCATAGTTTTCTCTTACTGGCCTTTTACTTGTATTTTATGGTTTCAGATTTTGTGTTTTTGTGGTATGTGTGTGTGTGTTTCCTGTGGGGTTTTTTCATTTTTTTTAGATACTGTAAAAAAAATCTCATTAAAAATACATTTTTTAAAAGAAACTCAACTGCCATTGGTCAGCGTCCACTGTCCCTCTGGATGGAAGCTGCCCCCACTGCCTGCCCTCACGCCTGGCAACACTATGTGCTGTTTGAGAGTTCTTCGAGTCATATTGAGAAACTTGTCTAGCTTGTGCAGAAACTAGGAAATCACATTGCCTTTTGTTTTTATATTACTTAGGAAATAGCTCCTTCTCAGGAAAAAATGTTCCTTGTGGACATTACAAGAGAAAACATGTGTCTGGGGGGTCAAACTTGGGGCCTCAGACCTGCAAAGTCCATGTTCTACCACTGAGCCGTACTCCCAGCTCCTCCAGTGTGTTCTCCTACTTGTCTAATTCTCACCTAGAAAGGATTCTATTAAGTATTATAGGATGTCATAAATGGAATTTAACTTAATGCTTGTCTGTTAACCCATAGACTTTCACTCTACACACACGCTTGCTAGCGTGAGCAGGAAGCTAAGCCCACTCTTCTCTGCAGTGAAGCATGGGGACTGCAGACAGCCAGCACTGCCACTGGGAGGTCACAGGGTCCCTGAAGAGCTCTCACAGGACCAGTGTGACCCATTAGCCAAGCCTCTCTCATGTGAAGGGCACCGGCGGTATTGCTCCCTGTAGGTGGTTCAGTTCCACAGAGGGAAAACATTGTTCTGTACTCTGTGCTGTGGATTTGTCAGGGGCCAGGAGAACACTGGATTTTTAAAGGGAGAGATAATAGTAGCATGTGTGTGTGATTAGCAAGGGTCCTGTTAGTCTTAGATCCAAAGACAATCATTTATAAACATAAATAGGCCCTTCTTCCCTCCTAATTTTTACCATCAAAATGTTAATACAGGTCTGGGAAGGTTGCTCAGCAGTAAAGTACCTGCAGTAACAAGTAGGAGAGACAAGAGTTCGGGTTGCCAGCATCCATGGAAAAAATCTAAACACCCTGACACATATTTATAATTTTAGCAGTGAGGCTATAGAAGCAGGAGGTTGGCTGGAGCTTGCTACCGAGATAGACTTGCCCCGTCAGAATAGGTAAAGTCCAAGTTCACTGAGAGACCCTGTCTCAAATAAGAAATGGGCTGAAGAACAGTAAAGAAGACATCTTACATCAGCTTCCAGCCCCCACACACACATGCACACACATGAACTCATGCATATAGCACACCCACACAGTGTTCTAAACTGTCGGCATGCTCAAGGTTTATGGAATCAAATGTAAGGCATATGTCTATTTTTTACTAACCATCATATTGCTTGCCTCTATAACACCATTTCGTTTACAGTAATACCTTGGGAAATATATATACTGGCACAGACTTGACAGAAATTCTGCGATCCTAACCTTGAGTTTGGTCAAGAGTCTTCTAAACGCATTTTCCCCTTGTATGTATCTATATTGAGAGGTTGAAGCCATTTCCAAGATCGTTGAGAGAATTAATATGTATTCATTGGTGGGTTTTCCGTTTGTAGGGCTTAGTAGATAGATAACTCATTGATGTGTGGTGTGGCCAGGTGGAAAATTCACTGGCCAAGAAGTAGATATGAAATCTGACAAGTCCTACTGCTTATCATTCATGCCAACTTTAATTACATTCTGTGTGTAAGCACCTTCCTTTGTAAGTGGTGGGGTTTGCCACGGGATGGTGTAACTAGAAGTCACATGAAGAAAAACCGCCAAGCTGTAAGACTAAGTGACATTCTCA
>LOJH01009712.1:0-28150 GCA_001685095.1 Ellobius talpinus
TTAACTCTCAAAAGTTTTTGAATATTTTTGTTACATACATCTTCTATACTTCCATCTTGCTTAAAGTATTTTCATATCTAACATGGATTATGATAGTTATAGTTTGGTGAATCTCTTGCCCATAAATATTATATTAATGATCCACCATCCTCAGATACCTGTGACATTTACAAAATATGTAACGGCTAGGGCTTATATTGTAATATGTTAACCAATAAATGACCACAAAAGTGAACATCATATTTAATTAATTCAATTTATGGATACAAATCAGCAAATTAAAAGTCATAGGTTTTACCAAAATGAGTGGCAGTCTATTCTAGAGCCTAATATAATGATGTATTGGAAATAAAACATGCAATGTACTTGTTATACTAGAATTGGGCCACAATCATAAATGGAGGCAGAATTGTAATTGGATTCTTGTTAACAAATCTATTTTAGCTTTGGACAACATTTGAGAAGCCCCACAATGACATTCTTATATTGTGTGTGTGTGTGTGTGTGTGTGTGTGTGTTTAATAGTGCTGGACTTATTCTCTTTAATGGAAATTATTGTTCTTTTTGTGTCTTGTTCATCCTAAGAAACATAACTTTACAACATATTAGAAATTATTGTTCTCAATTATATATTCATTCAGTCACTCAAAATGTATATTGAACATATAGAAATTATTATTCTCAATTATATATTCATTCAGTCACTCAAAATGTATATTGAACATATATTGAAGATTTAAAAGCTCAAGAATTTAAGAATCAGGAGTGAAGGGCTGAAGAGAACACACAGTGATTAGGACCTTGTGCTGCTCTTGCACAGGTTGAGAGTTTGAGTCAAAGCATCTATGGCAGGGCTCTCACAACTGCCTGTACCTTCGCCCCCAGGAGACACAACACTTTCTCTGATAGCTGTGGGCACTGCACTGATGTGAACACACCCACACTCATACATATGTATGTAATGACAAATAAAATTTACTTTTCAAACCTCACAAATGAAGTTGAAACTAATTATGTACCCTCATAAGAACAATGCCTCAAACATTTTAGTCAAGCCACCATTTTCCTCCTTGGTTTTGGTAGGGAATGAGAGCAGTGTATTTAACATGAAAAACAATTTAGGTGCAAACAAAAGGTCAGATCAGCATTAGTCACTGTGAATTTTCTAGAAAACACTACACACACACATACACACATACTTATACATACACACAGTGGGGGTGATTATGCACAAGAAGCATCATTCGATTTTAATTTCAAAGGGCAAGAGGAAAATTAAGTTAAATGGCTAATGGAATTTTCTAAATAAACACAAGGGATATGCATATTTTTCTTCAACAGATATGAGTTGTGTGCCGTTTAAGAAGAGAATGAAATGAAGGGTGTAAAGAAAAGTCAAACGAAGGGTGTAAGAAACTGGTAATATTGAAGAAAATTCTGTATGCGAAGATTCTAAGAAGGAGGCATTGAACTCAGAAGGAAATGCTGAAGAGGGACCAAGAAGCAAGAGATAGATCAAAGGCAAAAGCAGAGCACCAGAGGAGGCACGGCTAGCCATTTCAAGGCACCCAGTCTTGAGAACATCTTCCATCAATCCCCCTCTTCCCACTGACAAGCTCCCTCCACTTTGTGCCTCCAGGTTTAGAATTTACAACCTCAGAGCAAAGTTAGGGCAAGTCATTGGGCTGCCCATCTGTGTTTTTGGCCAGCAACTTTCAGGATCCAAATTAGGTGTAATTGTGGACCCTCTTGGAAGCTTGGATAGCACAGTGAGGTTAGTTTAGGGCTTTTGTAGTACTATATTATCCATCATAAAGAGTATATTGTCACTGAGTCAAAGAAGACTTCTTTGAAGATGGTGGGGAATTTGGGCTCCCCTCACTCTCTCATTACTAGGAGGGGGCACATGCAATAAAGCACCTTCCATCAATTAGCACATTGCTTCTCTTGGGACTGATCATTTCTTGTTTCCTTACCACTTAGTTCTTACACGCTTAATTTCCTGAGAAACTCATAAGAGCAGCTACGGCTACCAAAGTGCTGGGTTTGTAAAGCCCTCCTCCCTAAAGCTCTATGGTTGTTTACATGTATTTGAATACTCATATTTGTATGTGTAAATGAAATCAAGCCAGTAAGTATCTGTAGCATCCAAGAGCAGGGGCAAACAATTAAAACATATTAAGACTATTTTAACTGAACTTTCTGGTTTAATTTAAAATTAAAAATTATGAAATTGTGGATTGGGATCAAAGACCAGCTACTAATTTGGGGTTTTTCTTTTGCTTTGTAGGATGGTGTATTCTTCTATTAAAAATTTGGAAATTGTTTGAAACTTTATGCAGACAGAGTCTATATTATGCAAATTAAATAGAATTCAGATGGATACTCTAAGGTAAAGTTCTTGATTGATTAAAAGTCAAGTGCTTAACCAATGAATGCCTTATCAAAATACACTTAAAGGAAATTTTATAACACATATAGAAATATCTAGTAAATTTTGAGGCCTAGTATTTGTCCATTAGAGAATTAGTTTATATGTACGCATATACATATAGCATTTGAACTTGTTTTTGAAAAACTTGTTTTGAGGAATATACATCAGAAATGACTTTATAGAGTTGTTTGAATTTTAAAATCTATATTACAAAAATGTAGTTTTCAAATTATTTTTTATGAAAAAAGTTGTTGAGATGCTAATACTTGTTTTGTAGTGGTAATGTAGAGAGACTATAAATTTACTCAATTGCATGCCAGAGACAGAATCACAAGACTTGTGATATATTTTATCTGGAAAGGATTAATGGAGAGGGATTATAAAGGATGGTCTGCTAGGATCTGGTTTGACTATATAGGTGAAGAGTAGCCCCATTTAAAGAAATAAAAGCTACCAAGGTATTAATTTAATGCTTTTGAGTATTGAAAGTGAAGGAAATATCTGGAGAGTAATTTGAATAGACAAGTTTTAGCCAAGTGTTTGTCAACCATATGTCATATGGCTGCATTAAGCATTTTATATCCATCATCTTCTCATTATGTCAGCAATCTTATGTGCCTGATGATATTCCATTTCTAAATTAGGACATCAAGCTTGGGAAGGAAAATATCAAGCCTGAAACTGGTAAATGATTGATTTGGATTCAAAGTTACATTTGGTTGACATCACAATTCCTGCTATTTTTGAATAAGCTATAACAAAGACTGTACTGAAACACAACACCCTACTTATTCAAAGTTGTGCAAACAGACATAATTTCTATAACATAGTTTATGCAACAAGATGAAAGTGTATTTCAAGACAAAGAAGTGCTTCCATGATGGCTCAGGACAAAGAAGAAACACAACCAGCTCTATCAGTGCTCAAACAAAATTTGCCTGATGCCAATTATAGATACTGTTTTATAGCTAAGTGAGAAGATAGAGCACATAGTCCCAGGGCTATCTTCACTGGCTGTACTAGAACTCATGATTTTTGCTTTAAGATTATTTACTAAAAATTAGTTTTTATTATTAGTTAATAGAATATGCAACTTAATAGTGAAGTGGTTTGAGTGAAATCTGAATAAAATGTCAGAAAAAAAATAATTTCAGGTTTCACTGGAACAGAGTCATGAAGCCAGATTGACAAATCTTCGGCCAATAGATCTGACATTCAGCTCCTTGCTAAAACTAATAAACAAATTTGCTGAAATCAATAAAGCAACACTCACTGTTTCTCCAATGCAATGGTAGTCCCAGTGGTAATCTGCAAAATACCTGCTGCCTCTAAGAATTGTGGGCCATGAGGATCCGGATAATTAATCCCTCTTCCTGAGCGTGTACTAAGTGTTTTGCAAATCATAGTAACGATCCCTTGCAGTACTTGGGTGTACGTGCATGTATGTATGTGTGTGTGTGTGTGTTTGAGAGAGAGAGAGCAACTAGTGAGAGCCTATATGATTATAATTAGTAACGAACATCATGTTTGATGATGTTGATGGCAGCAAGAGTAGTAATAGTTACTTTAATATTGATATTTACTTTAATAGAAATGTGGACTATGGACTTGTAAATAAGCTTTTTGTGCAAGGGTATGTGTGCACTTGTGCATGTGGAGACACAAAGTTAGTGTCTCCTCTGTTGCTCTTCACCTTATTTAATGAGGTTTTATCTTGCAGTTGAATCCAGAGCTCCTTTATTATGAGTCTGGGAAGCCAGTCTAGGCTCCTGAGGCTCTTCCTGAGAATCTCTTATCTCTGCCTCCCAAGTGTTACAATTAGCTGGCATGCTGGCCTGGCTTTTACATAGGTTTTAGGGCTCTAAATTTTGGACTTCCACATTTGCCAGGCACATACATTAGCCACTGAGCCATTTTACAAGCCCACGAATCAACTTTTCACCCTTTATTGACTCTGCCCACTAGATCCTCCAGAAAATCATGCTAATTACTCGTTCTTCACAGGACTTTTGTAAAGATAAGTTATTCAGTTGATAATTAGACAATTGAAATTGTGCTTAACATGGACAAAGGCCTCTGTTGGCCCTTACCGTGATGTTGGGTGTAGTGATCAAGTCATCAGCCATTTGTCATGTGCTACGCAAAGCATTTTATACTCGTAATCTTTCAATTATGTCAAAATCCTATGAGCTTGATGTTATTCCTTTTATAAAGCCAGACATCAGCACGAATGTCAACAATAATAAATCTTAACAGAAAACAGTGAGACCTAGAAAACCCCTGATAATGAGAGTTAATGTCTTTAAGAAATATCCTTGCATCCATTACCTCTTAAACATACCTCATTCATATTAGCGAAGCCACTTGGATTTCCATGACTAACTAACCTTGTGTTCAGATTTCTCAGTTTCCACATTTGCTTTTAGTTACGTTTAATTAAATTATGCAAAGGAATACATGAGAAGGTGGTTTTAATCACATAATAGACAAAATAAACATATAGTATCACAAAGTCAATGGTAACTGACTTAGCATTCTGTCCCCTTATCTAGTCACTCATTTATCTATCTGCTCATCATGGATTTCTAATTTTTTTCTAGTATAGTCATTTGTACTTGAAATACTGCTATAAAATAAGTAGGCAATTTTTACTCCCATCATATTGGTTAAAATATTTGGCATAAAGGGTTAATAAGATATCCAGGCTTATGGTTCTTTTGGATACAGGATGATGTTATTTGCATATCTGGAACTCTAGTGTGTATGTGTGTGTGAGAGAGAGAAAAAGAGAGACAGAGAGACTGAGATAGAGAAAGGGAGAGAAAGAGATGTTTCATGCTGTAGTTTATTTTCTATCTGCTCTAAGTCTGCTATTATAATTTGCTCATTTCCTCATCTACTACTTGTCTAATTTTTCTGTTCATTTATTAACTCTGCTTATTCAATGGGCATACGTTCAAGCCACAAAATATACTCTAATAATCACAGATATGGAAAAATTTATCAAAGACAAAAGTTAGGTGACTACTCAGCCCAAGTCCCCTCAGTACCCCTAACCTCAGCATCATGGACCAGAAGGATCCTCCAGACCATCACATCTTGAAGTAGTTCCTCTGTGAGGTCATTGGCTTGCTTCTGTCCCTATTTTGTTTCCCGCCAATTCCTTGCTACCGTGCACAATAGCACTTGTCTTGAGTCAACTGATTTTTCACAGTAGAGGATTAAAGCAGTGAAATAACAATAGATGGAGGAAGAGGAGGTAAACCAGGAAGGAGACTAATATTGAGTCATTGGGTGGAAATGCAACCCTCTAAGTTAAGACTTTTTTTTAATTTTTTGACAGAGGTTCTACTCACTTATCAGAAGATAATCTGAGTTATTTTGTGGTTCTGACCTGACTCACTCAGGTTTTCTCAAGTAACATGAATTTTTTTTGTTAGGAATAGAAGCGGTATGATAGAGACAATAACCGCTGCCCAAGGCTGTCAACCTCTTAAACCCTAAGGAGTGTGAATATGTGATGTCATATCACAAGGGCCACAGGTTGAGCCTTCTTTTCAGTAGAATTGAGTAGAATGTCCTTGAGGCAGTGAAAGTGCTCTGAAGTGTGTGCACCGACCTCCTCCGCTATCGTGTGATGAGCAAGAGAGAAAGCTAGGACCCAGTGTGGGAAACTGGAATATGCCGCATGGACTGGATTCAAAAGAAAGAGGTTGTGAGGAATGGGGGAAACAAACTCCTTCTGAGAGAGGGTTGAAAGGGGTGTAGTTCCACCAATTCCTTGTTTTTGGTTTCCTGGGACCCATTTTTAGTTCTGCTTTACAGAAATGTCAAATAATGAGTGTGTGATCTTTGAAGTCTTTAAATCTGTGCTTGCTGTAAAAGGAAATGAATACAAGCAAGAGTAAGATTGTGGGCATTCCATCCACCAGTCAAAGAGTATAGATAGCCAAGCACCATGCCATTGCCCAGCTACCCAGGAAGGTCAGTCTCTCTTGCGTTTTTATGCAGTGGGATTTCACCTACACAGCCTTTGCTGAAGGAGCATCGTGCTAGTACACAATCTCCTTGCCACTGCTGGATGCTGTCTTTCAATAGCTCTGCTTTGCTTCCTTTTTTTTTCCTGCGGGGTGAATTCTAATTTTCACTTTTCTTTGCCTACAATTCTTAAGCATTCTAATTACACTATAGGAAAGAATTTTAATGATTTTTATTAAGCCATATTGGCCATAGAAGACAGAGCCCTGGTACCAGACAAACTGAGAAGATGCAACCAGACTCTATACTGGCTATTCTTGGATGGATCACTAATGGCTGGTGCAATCATGTTGGCAGATAGAGAAGGGCTGTGAGTTACTCAACATGGCCACTAAGAAAGCTTACCCAACACACACACANAGAGAGAGAGAGGAAAGGAGAGAGAAAGAACACAGTTGACACACAGTGGGAAAACAAACCTGTTTCTGCCACAATGTTGAAATACTATTTCCAGAAAGAAATGCCATGGAGTCAGCTCTTGGCTTAGTTACCTACTAGATGCGAGACTGGAAACTTAAGTAAGGTAAGTTGTTTAACTACTCTGTTTCCTCATTTTCAGACTGAGGAATTAGCTTTAGTATCTGCTTCCAAATTGCTACAGAGATTAAATGAAATAATCCAATTAAAATGTGGGCCATATAAAAAGCACTCAACAAATGACAGATGCTGTTGTTATTATGTGTGTGGCACCGGAGTTCTTCCAATGATTAAGTGAGTGTATGTGTTTGTACTGCTACATAGGAGAAGGCTTTGTCTTCTGAGGAAAGCTGTAATTGTTATAGATGGACGATGTCTTGCATTGTTTCTTCAGTCACTAAAATATGAAAAGCATCGCCATTTATTACATGGATGACACCCAATTTCTTCACTCACTTACTAAATACTTCTTGAGCATCTATTATGTGCTTTAAATTATTGCTAAATTGAGAATTTAAAAGACTAAGATGGTATTATATCCAGCCTTAAGGGCATATTCTGTCTTCAGAGTGATAAGAAGAGGGAAGGGAGGAGGGAGCTAAGTAAGAGAGAGGCCCAATCAGTCCAGAACATAATGTATTAAACTCAGAGAAGACAAAAGGCAATCTGTAAGGATCTGGTGGCCTTGTTCAAGACACTCTTTTATAGATAAGTGATGAGGCTTATGTGCACAAATAAGTTTGTCTTTTGACCATAGTGACTGAGACTTTGGATTAGTTTAGAAACAGATGCAGTCTTCCTGCAAGAATCGCTGAATCCCAATGCACAGCGCATTACTATACCATCTCACCAGAGAAAGTTTGTGCCCCATGGTTATCTTGCCATTACTGGAACTCTGAGCACCAGCCCAGCTTCTGGTGCTTTGAAAGCAAGAATCACACCTGTTAGAAGAGGATCCTGTACATTGCCTGGGCCTTAGCACAGAAAGCTGTACCTAACATCTCATGCCTTACCTTTGTCTAGTCCTGTGCACCATCTCACTGTCTCTAGAATTCAGCTACCACAACCCCAAAGTGTCAGTAACTCTCTACTTGGTTTTTGGTTAATTGTGCAGGTGATGGCTTCATAATTCTTTTGAAATGTATTCCTCAAAATCAGCATGCCAGCTTCGATGAAATTTCTGAGGAATTATCTGTTTGAGTTATCTGAATGATAATCAAAACTTTAGCACTTACTTGTAGATCAGTTTAAGACATCATGAAACATCCTTGTTATAGGACTTAATCTAAACCCAATCCTGTGCTTATCATCTTATGTATTCCATTATCTCTTATTGGCAACACTATAAAGGATGATTTTGTCTGTGTTAGCATCACTTAAGATATTGTGAACTCCTTGACATCAGAATCAGTCTTTCTCATTTACATGTACATATATGTAAATATAGATATTTCACATTTGATTGTCCCTTGTCCTAATGGTACCTAGTTCCTAGTAGTAGACACAAAACAAACTCTTATTGACTTGCATGTTCTAATCACTCATTCATTCAATGACTATCTGCTATGTACTCCTAAACCTTGTGCTGCTAGTCTATGTGCTAAGGATGCAGTGGTAAGAAATATTCAGTTATAACTGCATGGAATTCAAGGCTAGGAATTCACTTTAAATGAAACCTTTGAATTGCGCCACTTGGGGCCTACAAGATGGCTGAGTGAGTATGAGCTCTTACCATATGACCCTGATGACCTGAGCTCCAGCCCCAGGGCCCACATTGAAGAAGGAGAGAGAGAACTAACTCCTGCAAGCTGTTCTTTGACCATCACACACGTGCTGTGGCACATGGGAGATTACACATATGCATACACATGTACAATAGTAATAATAAATCATCGTTTTACTAGATTCGTGACATTTTAAATAGCTCTTGGTCATCACTTGCTTGGAGTGCAAAACAAGCCACAGACTCAGAAATTTTCTGTAATGTTTTCGGTCAAGTCATGTCACTAATAGCTGTCTCAAAGGTGGCTTCCAGTTCTTGAAAGGTTAGTCATCCACTCTGGAGCTCAGTGCCTGCTATTTTTAGTGGCTTTCTGCCAAAAGAAGCTTAGTCTAATTGGGAAGGGATGTGCCCTTAGCTTGATAAGTGAATAACACTCATGAATGATAATAGGAGCTATGTGTGAACATGAAGAAAAACTTGACTCCTAATACCGTGCGTTGCATAAGAGCCTCTCAAAAGGCTGCCTGTGTGACTGATTGTCCCTCCCTGACTGGCTTCCATCTATCACTGGAATTCGAGGGAAGAACTGCTTTTTCATCCTGGCGAATTCTCCCAAAACAAAGCCCAACTAATTATTCAAAAATTCCCAAACACACGTTAGGATAGTGTCGTGGAGTGAAAACACTCCCATTTGGACATCCCAGAGGAGCTGCCATGGATGAATGTTTAAAACAGATGCTTCAGTGAGCAACATATTTAATTAAATCCAAACCTGTTGTTATTATTCCAGAAAATATTATTATTAGCACAAGTTCCAAATGGAATTCACAGCAACTTCTGGTTGGAGTTTGGGGAGAGAGATTTTAATTTCTAGAGGAATTGAAAGTAGAAATCAGCCGTTATCAGACTAATATTGTTTTTCATCTTAAGGCTCTTCTAGTTACGACCTTAGTGAGGAGTGACTGCTTCAGTAGGACAACTGAGCCAAACAGATGGCCGGCAAGGCCATAGACATCATGAGAAAATGCTGCAGAGTTCGCATGAAGTAGCCATCTTTGCTTCCACATGAAGAAAAACTGAAAAGGAAAGAAAGAAGGCTTCCAACTTTATAAGATGGATGTCTAAGACTGGCATATGTGTCGCCAATTATATAATTGCTTTCTTATGTGGCTCTAATAAAATTATTTGGAGCCTTAAAGTGTCTAGCAGTGAATTATTTAATTTAATACATAGTTATAACAAAAATAATTAGTATTTACTTTAAACTCTAAATTGTCAACAAAAAAACCTCAAGCAATTATTTTCATCGTACTGCATAATGGAATAAATGTATAATTAGTGACAGATGGGACTTTTAAAATTTAAGACACAGAAAAAGTCATATCACCTGTTTTGATTACTTTTTTTTAAACACAAGTGAAATTAGAGTATTGGAAAAGGAAGCACAAAGAGAATGAAAAGAATTCACTCCAGTCAAGTTAAGGTGTTAGTCCTTTGGCATGCTTCCCAAACACCCAGAAACCTTTCTCTAAAATGTCTGCTTTCAAAGCTTGTGATGGGTGAGAGCTATGCTGTGTTAGCTAAGTCCCCTCTCCTTAAAGCACTTCCTTAGAGGCTAAGATCTTTGCAGTCTTGTGATCACCATTTCATTTGAGACCAAGTTTCAATGGCAGGATGGAATTTAACTTAACAGAATTGTGACACAGCTTCCTTATTCTGAGCCATTTTTCTGATCCAATTGAAGATATTTATCTTTCTGTGCTCTAGAAATTATACCTAGCACTGCCGCTAGAATAATTGATATAATTTTACCTTGCGATTCCACAAGATGAGCACAGGCTGCTGTGCCTCGGTTGGCTGCTGTGCTAGGTGTCTACAGTTGACACGACACTCTCAAGTTGCCATGCATTAGCATCCTCTCATTGGAAGCCCACTGGTAAATCTCATGGAGTTATAGAGATCTCGGCGTTTTGGTACCTCATGTTAACAAAAACAGTGTGAGAAATCCAAGGCATTTGATACTAGCATTCTTTGTAAACTTTGGACATGTGTGTGTGTGGAAGGGTCATGTACATGAAGTATGTGCTCATGGGTATGCAGGTTGCATGGCCACATGAAGGCTAGTGATGACATAAAATATGTTCTTTTGCTCTCACCTTTATTTCCTGTAGACAGGGTCTTTAATTGAACTGGAAGCTGTTTTAGTGAGGCTAACTGACCCAAGCTGCTCTCAGAAGCCACATGACTTTCCTTTCAACACTGGGTTTCATGGCGCATACAGTCACTCACAGCTTTTTAAATGGTGTTGGAGTCAAACAGAGGTCCAGAAGCTTCCATATAATTTCTGTTAGAATCTCAGCCATCTCCCATTTCCAACTTGAAGCAGATGAAAATATTCCATGATTAAGAAGTGACGTTTCTTTCCCAGATGGGTCCGAAATCATGCAGGGGAACTATACAGAAAGAAGAGGGAAGAAACCACAGAACAGCTCATTCTGGTTTTAAGAAACATCATATAAAAGGTTACCCATGCTGCTAAGTCAGTGGTTTGTAACCTTCTTAACGCTGTGACCCTTTAATACAGTTCCTCTTGTTGTTGTGGTGACCCCCAACCATGAAATTATTTTTGTTGCTAAATAAATATTTTTGGAGATAGAGGTTTGCTGAAGGGGTGGCAACCCACACACAGGTTGAGGACCTCTGAGCTTACTGGCTTTGGTAACCATTCCACCATGGTCAGCAGGTACTCTAAGTTGCGGTCTCCTACGAGGATGGGCATCTTCCTGCATGGAATGGCAGGCTGGGTTTCTTCTCTGCTGGCAACTAAATCCACAGCCTCAGGAGGAGCGATGCCTTGGTAATCCAATCTGTCTGAAGAAATCTACTTCACTGGTGATTTTAGGTTCTCTCACTAAAGAGCAAAGGCAAGGGGTAAGAGGAACTTCTCAGTGGGAAGCTGAGTGTATAGCCATGACTTACCTTTCCCATTACGGTGACTAAAACACCTGACACACAGCTTCAGGAGGAAGCTTTGACTCTGTGTAGTTTGAGGCTATAGTCCTTTGTGGTAGGGAAGGCATGGTGGCCACAACTTGAGGTGGTGGGTCACATTGCACCCACAACCAGGAAGCAGAGAAACATAGAAGTGGCACTCAGTTTGCCCTTTCTTTTTTAAAACCCAGCCTGGGCATGGAAGCTCATGGAAGGACATGGCCTACACTTCACCCCACCTTGAAAAGCCCTCCCAGGAGGCCTGGAGACTCATCTCCTGGGCGATTCTCATTATGTCAAGTTGACAGTTGAGGTTAACTGTCACACTGAGTCATAGGCAGGCAGGCTTTCCATCAGAGTTCTCCAACTTTTAAAACATTCTTTAAAGAGGCATGCGGCTTTCTTATCAATGTTTCCCCTATTAGGAGTCAAGAGTCAGGAACGTGCCAATGCGATTGTATCTTCATTACTGTAGGCTGCTGATTTCAGCCCAGGGCAGATGATTTGCATATGTGGTCTGCTAACATTCCAAACCTTCATTGAAACTTCACACTTTCCCATAAAGGCAGAGACCTTCCACCTGGCAGGAGAGAACCGTGGAATGTGTGTCTCTGAAGTCAGATGAGGATACAGAAGGGAGACTCTTCTAAAGTCATAGTTCAGCAGGGATAAATGAATCACCTGTCCATTTATGGCAATAAGGGAGAGTCGGTGAGAGCTTACTGGAAGGGGTGGGCTAGTTTACATTCTACAAGAAAACATGAGGAGAAGGATGTCAGCCTTTATTCTAGGGTTGTGAGAAAAGTTTTAATCAAGATTACAGACAACTTGTGCAGAGATCACCCCAAAGACTGTATTTAGAACAGGCACAGGCAGTACTGACAGTTGGGAGATGAGCTAACATGTAAATAGCGGCAGAAATCTCAGCCTTGGGGAGTGTGAGCCAAGGGTAGTATGTAGAGGAAGAAGTGAGAACATAAAGAGAAGAGAGTGTATGGAGATCCAAGAAATGCAAATATTTAGAGGAGTCTAGGAAAGCGAAGAAAAATCAGCCAAGAAAGTTTGAAGAAATAAACCAGAAGGGAATTGCATAAAGGACAGAGTGGTCCATACTGGGGAATGCTTAATGGTCAAGTGAGATAAGGATTGGCACACATCCCTGAGCTTGAGCAACTGTGGAGGGAATTGGAAACATCTGGACGAAGAGTGTCACCAGAAAAAACTGGATCAGAAGCCACCCTGCACTGCCTTCCTCTGAGAAGAGTGTGGGGGATGTAGGAAGAGGAAGTAGGGATGGTTTCTAGAACCCTCACTAAAGATGAAAGAAAAGTGAGCTAGGTGGATGGAAACTTCAAGTCCACGTCGCCACAGTCCTAAGACTCTTGCCCTAAAAATTTATGCAGCGATGTGAATTTTCAGGTTGTTTTGACTTATAAATCTACCTTTCAGTTGTCTCCAAACCACGAGGCTTTTGGGAAGAAGAGTTTTGGTTCTTATTCAGCACTTCCAAATTGCAGGAACCAAAGGGTGGATTTGCTGGAAATATTTTTGTGAGGGACAGGATTAAAAATGGAAAGAGGTTCCAAGCTCAGGGTGCTGACCCATCTTTGAAGTGGGGGGTGAAATTTGCTCTCAGTAGGTCAGCATCTGGTATTTTGTTACACAGATACAGAGTATAGTAACACACCACACAAAAACAATTCCCTAAATCACACTTCTTGAAGAACTCACAATAGATTCTTGGTGAACAAAGAGCTGCAGACCTAGTCTATTGACTATATTCTTCAATATGAATAAGAGAGAAACTAGAGAATGATGATCAGAAAGATGTCCCTGACAAAGCCTTTTATATACAAACAAGATCAAATAGCAGGTGTTGTGAAAAACTCCAGGGTCTTGGAGGGAAAAGTGTGGCATGCAGGGTGCAACACAGAAAGTGAGGAAACTGAGTCTGTAGCAGCATCACAAAAATGGTGCCTGCTGCACTAGGAGTTTATTCTGTAGATGATGATGTGTTCCTTGCTTATGAATGTGACAGAGTTATATTTGCAGTAAAGATAGACCGCTCCATCAGCTTGGAATGATTTAGTTGCAGATAAAGAAAACCCGATTAACAGAACTTTAAGCCTCCTGGTGCATACTGCATTGCTAATGAGAAGTCTAAATAGCATCAGTATAATGTGGTACTGTTGACCAGTGATGTTATCTAACCCTGACTCTTGACAGTTTTGTGTGCACTCCTTCTCTTTCTTTGGGTGCTAGTTAAGGCTGATGCTTCACTTGGGGAAATTCATTTACCCCAAACGTCTAAATTATGAAATGAGGGGAAATGATAAGCTGTCATCATCTTATGGATACCTTTTGTTAGGGAGATAAAGTCAGTCTTAGGCATCCTTACCTGACATTCCCTATGGTCCCTTAGGCAGGAACAGATTCCTTAAGTACTTTTCAATGAAAGCAAGGTAAAAAGAGTAAATATCTGGCAATAAACAAAAGGAAAATACTTCCCCACACTATGTATCAACCAGGAGCAGGTGGCACACTCAAAATGGACAATTTTAAAATAATGTAACAAAGGAGCAACTTGCAATGATCTGACCATAGGGAAACCATTAGAGTTTTGGTTTTACTGAGTTCTTGTAGGGATACAAATAAGTCTATTGCTACTATCTATAAAGGCCAACACTGTGATGTTAAGAACCCCGAGAGGACTAGAAAGAACGTATGTGGGTAAGTAAATCAAAACTATTTGGCAGATTGACTTGTCTAGCTAAATCATGTACACTTTGCTACCATAACAAGTCATATGTGCCGGGGGGGGGGAGACGAAAGGTACCCCTACTAAAATAAACCATGGAGAAGCCTGTAGATTTGCCAAGGAGGAGACATTTTTCACAAAAATCCCTTGCAAGAGGTGCCATCAGACAGTAGCTGACTCTTGATAGTGTTCTTGGTTTAGATATATCACCTACAAATTTAAAATACTTCATGTGTTCAGTTACAATTCAGAGGAGAGAATGTCTGTTGGTTTTAAGCAATTTTGTTTATGTTTATTTTAAATAAGTAAAATCAGAAATTTAAGGATTCTTTATATTCCCACATGTCCTAGTCGATCCTATTGGCAATGTGAGGTCATCGAAAGGGTGAGCTGAAAATAAAGTTAACGAGTATTATGGTTAAGTTAAGGATGACTGAGTTGTTGTGCAGAAGCAAGAACCTGAGTGTGTCTTTTTGTTTGCCGTTTGCTCACATTAAATCTTGGACCACTGTGCTGCTGAGCTTAGATCTCCTCACTAACAAGCACATAGCCAACTGTTTATTCCTAAAATTATTATTGAACAGCTAGTATACAAACACATTGAACAGTATGCAACTTTAGGGATTGGAGACTTTCCGTTTCCCATAATACACTGGAAATCTATCCAGCTTCTTTTATGCATCGATGATTTATTGATTGATACGATTCCACGGTGTGGGGATACCAGTCTGCCCATTACTCTTCATTTCAGTGTGCTGAGTATTTGTTGGTGAATTACTTGTGTAAAATGCATGTGGTCATTCTTTGCTGCTCCTCAGAGTGTGGTCAGAAGGCCAGTCATCTCAACACTACACATATAGTGCTTGTTAAGTGTAGAGTCTCAGGTCACAGTTCCTTAACTCAGATCCACACTCTTCATTTGAATCAGGTGATGCACCAAGCTGTTAAAAGTCAGGAGAGTAATGAGCTTCTGGTGATCACAGAAGCGCATGCAGAACTTCTGCAAGGGTAGGGCCACTCCAGATATTAAAAAAACACTGGGTCACTACTAAAGCCCTTAGAAGCAATTAAATGTATTTTCTCGTAGCCCTCAGACTGTCATTCACTCTTTGTGAAAATGGGAACTAGAATAATTTTCCCGAGGTTTCATCAGACACATTACCAGCCTGTATGAAAATATTCTCTCCTTTGGCCAATCTGGCAAACTCAGTGGAGAAAACTGGGAATTGGCTTGTGGCCATTTTGTGTGCAGAGTACCACCATGTTCACTACAGAAAGCCCATTGTCTAGAAATAATAGTGAGGTTTTGCCCGCAGCAGAAATCTGCATTCAATCCTGCTATCCCAAAGAGGGGAATTTTGCTGAGAGCCAAATTCTCAAGTCTTCTTAATTTTAGTGAAGATGTGTGTTTTTGTAAGTGCAAATTAAGAAATTAAAGTTGGACTTTTCTTAGCTTTCCTCTCTCCAGTGTTTTATGACGGGAAGGACCTTTGAGTATTTTCTCAAAATAGCAAGGGCCAGCCAAGCTAAGCCAGCTTTGCTGTTAAGCTCACCACCCAAGTCTTTGTGAAAGCTTGGCTAGGAAACACAAGGAGATCACTGTGACTTTGGACGCTCTCCCTTGTCATGTGTTCAGCCAGGTGTGGCCAGTAATCCAAAATGAACATTACCCTGGAGAAAGTCCTATCCAAGTCCCATGGGTTACTGGGGTCCCTCCATTTTCTGGTGCTCTTAAATATGGCATTAGTAAAAGTCTCACAGATACGGCATTTAAGATAAACGAGTATAGGGAACGGAAGACTGCCAAGTAGTCTGAGTTTTGAAAAAGAGACTTTGATTAAAGATGTGTAAAATGAAATTGTTTTTTGTTAGGAAAAATACAAGTTGAAATGCCTGCATAGTCAGCAAGTGGGAAACATTGTTTCTCTAGAGCAAGCAACAATTTAATTAAAAAGGTTGTCTCTTCTATTAAGTTGGAAGGATGTTGGTTTCCATATCCCTAGCTGCTGACTGTAGACAGAATTTCTAACAATAGGTATTAAGTATGGGGTTGCAGCAGTAGTATTCTTGCCTGGCATGGATGTTGTCACAATAGTTAGGATCTCAAAGGTCATTATCCTGTTCTGTGACCTCCAAGTGTTTAATGCACAGATGGAGTACATGTGGGCAAGAGTAAGTGTGCTTCGCTACAGCAAGCCATGCAAGCTACAAGTGTATTTCCAAACTGCACAGTTAGACAGATGTTTCAGTAATGGAATGGGAAAGGCTGTTTTCGTTTGTGTTGTTGCGGAAACATGAACCACTGGCCTCAGAGAAATTTCTGCTGCATTAAAGATAAGTTATAAGCTTGGATGTTGTAAAAACCAATTTAATACTGAGTGAGCTTTCGTTTTATCACGGGAAATTTTATAGTTCGACTAGAAGGAAAAATAAGTCAAATAAAACAATAAAGTAAATATTTTAAGATTAAGAGGCCATCTCCACACAGCAGAAACATCTCAGAGTCTAGATTTTGTAGTTAGGATCTGTTTGCATTATTGTCTTCTTGGTCGTATTGGAAGACGCTTTTAAGCCTCTTGTATTAGTACACAAAACACCCAAATCAGTGTTCTCTTCCGATGATACGTTCTTGGATCCCTGTATTCTAGAACTATTCAAGCCTCCTGGCTCTCTCCTCCCTCATGTCCAGAAAAGTCAGGTTTCCTGTCTGTATTTCACTACACTAGTTTGAAGTTTCAAATTTTAGCTGAAATTTTACCTTCTTACGCTAGAGTTTTGTTTGTTTTTATACTTTTATTTCCAGACTATTTCATCTATGTTTAAAAGAAGAGAATGGCAAAGTTGCAACTGAAGGGTGGATTCTGGAAATCAGCTGAAATCACATCATTTCAACATTTCAGTTATCTCATGTGCCATGGCTTCCAAATCTAATGTAGTAATTAGGGTGAAAGTTCAGTTCACAGAAACTCAATAACTCATTTATTTTGTAAGATAGTCTCTGTCTCTCTGTCTTTCTCTCTCTTTG
Source organism: Ellobius talpinus (assembly GCA_001685095.1). Classification (NCBI taxonomy): domain Eukaryota; kingdom Metazoa; phylum Chordata; class Mammalia; order Rodentia; family Cricetidae; genus Ellobius; species Ellobius talpinus. The sequence goes on from LOJH01009712.1 coordinate 17,387, forward strand.
TGTGTGTGACGGTTCTTGATTTTTACTATGTATTTTCTATGAAAAGATCAGGTACTTTAAGGGTACTTTTCCACAAATGCTTTTCTTTACAAGTTCAAGGTCACCAAGAAGATTCCAATACTTTTTAAAAATTGTTTATTTATTTGAGTATGTAGCTATGTGTTTGTGTATGTGTCTGTTATATAAGTCTGTGTGTGCTTCCTTGTTCATACATACACTAGAAAATCACAGATTGATATTTATGGCTCCCTTGATCACTTAACCTCATGTTTTGAGACAGGGTCTCTCGCTGAACTTGGAGCTTGCCATATCAGCTACTGGTTGACCAGTGAGCCTCTGGATTCACCTATCTCAGCCCCACCAGAGCTGGGGGTCCAGACATGTTCAGTCATCTGGATTTCCCAAAGGTGGTGGGCATCTGGGCTCAGGTCTTACACTGGTATAGTACACACTTACCAACTATGGAATCTCTAGAAAGCCCTTTGTCCTACAGTTAATTACTAGAATCACTTCCATAAAGTTTGTAGACCAATAGTTCAGTCAACTTTTTAAAGGGAACACCCTCTCTCTTCTCAGCATTGGCTGGATTCTTCTACCTGGCACAGCTACTGAAGCAGATAATTGCCTGAAAATGATAATCTCTTCAGCAACTTGTGGGGAATACTATTTTCAGGTGTGTGACTTTTGTTTACAATGCATTTGTTTAACTTTGTGAAGCTGTGTTACTGTGCCTGTCTAAAACACCTGATGGCCCTAATAAGGAGATGAACAGTCAATAGTGAGGCAGGGGCAAGGATAGGAGGGGCTGACAGGCAGAGAGGATAAATGGAAGGAGACTAAGACGCAAGAGAACGAGGAGAGGAGGACACTAGGGACCAGCTAACCAGTCAGTCAGCCATGGGGTAAGGAGGAAAGAAAGGTATACAGAAAGAGAGAAAGATAAAAGTCCAGAGGCAAAAGGTATTCAGGATAATTTAAGATAAGAAGAGCTGGCAAGAAGCAAGCCAAGTTAAGGACAGGCATTCGTAAGTAGTTCTAAGCTTTGTGTGTGTGATTAACTTGGGAGCTGACTGGAGGGCATCTCACAAAGTCGAAAGAGTACAACATTCTGCAATAGCAACTGCTTCATCCTCTCCTATTGCCTTGCTGTTTATTTTAGTGATGGCAAATGTGAACAGGCCTTGAGTCCTTGGGATGGAGTACGGCTCACGATGGTAGTAGCAGCATGAATTTTGAAAATGAAATTCATGCCTTGACAGTGCTGGAGCATGCATGGGCAGCCTCTAGGTGCTGGTGCTGTGGAACTCTTCCCTACTGGGCTTCATGGTCTAAGTGTATGAGGACAACTGACCAGGTAGGTCTCTGCCCCAAGTGGTAGCCTGACTTCCTCCTTTTTCGGGCTTTCCATTTTCACATGTTCATCTTTTCCTACAACTTGTTGGCTCTGATCCTTAGCTAACCAAATTTCTTCCTGGCTTACTTTTTTTTTTGCTATTTTTCTTTAATTGTAGATTAGCAGTAATAGTTTCACAGATACATGGATATGGAATTTAAATTCAGAAGTGATTGTTTCTGGATAGTTTACAGGAACTCTTTCTGCACTGTGCCCTTGATTTGTTATTTTTCACTCGATATTTTCACTTTATCCTTCATTCCAATTTCAACATTTATTTATTTCTTTTTGTTGGTCATTTAATATCATTGTCAGTATCAGAATTGATCAAAGATTGATTATTGATGGGGAAAATATGATTGGTGCCAAATAGTTGAAAGGAGAACAGTGGCACAGAGGTGACTGGCTACAATGATAATGGAGGATCCGAGGGGAAACAGGACAATGAGAAAAATCTGTACCATAACAATCCTTGATAAGAACCTAGAAAGGGAAGTGAGGTACGAGTATTATCCTAGTCTTACTGGGATCTGTATCAATAAGATACAAAGTTGAAAGCAATGTCAGAGAGCCCTGTGTATTGGTGCATGCCTTTAATCCCAACACATGGGAGTCAGAGGCAGGAAGATCTCTGGTAGATAGAGGCAGGCCTGGTCTACGGAGCGAGTTCCAGTATTGCCAGGACTGTTACATGGAGAAACTTTGTCTCAGGGGAATAAAAAAAAAGAATTTAAGAGAAAGCAATTCCCTTTTTGTTTCTCTGCTTTCAAAATTCTTGTCAGTGCTTACTTACCATCAAAACCTGAAAATAAGCCAGACAGTGGTGACATGCCTCTAATCCTATCATTCTGGAGACAGAGGCAGGTGGATCTCTGTGAGTTAGAGGCCAGTCTGGTCTACATGGCTACAGGACAACCAGGGCTGCATAGACAAACCCTGTAACAACAACAAGAAACCAAACAATCAACTAAACACCAAAAGCCAAACACCTATGAACCATCACTGGGAAAAGCAGTTTGGAAGATGTAATTCATAGAGTTCTGCCACATCCAGTTCGGAAGAAATCTGGAAGAAGGAATAGGAAGAGAGCTGAGATACAACAGGCAGATGATTTTGTTGACTGTGGGCAGAGTTGGTACACTTTTATTCCAGGCACGTTTTCCTTAACAAAATTTAGGTATAGGAGTTACATGTGCCTGTCACAAGCTTTGTAAATTTGAATCACAAACTGAGGAACAACCATATTTTGCTGAGTTATTTCTTTTGTATCTTATGGATTAAATGTGATGGAGTTTGAAAGAAAAAGTCTGAGTGTTATGTGTGTTAGCCAAAAGAACATATTAAGAAGAAAATATATCTACATAACATCTACAAGAGACTAGGATATGTGATAGTATGTCTCAAGGAAAAACTGCACAGATTGACAGAATTGTCCTCAAGAAGTTGAAAGTAGTATCTACTGGGTTGCCTTATCTAGTCTTGATGTGTTTGGGTTTAGGCCATGTTCAGTTGAAATCCTTGGTAGGCTTGCTCTTTCTTACTGGAGAGAGACAAAATGGGTGGATCTGGGGGAGAGGAGAAATGGAGGCTACTGGGAGGGATGGAGGGAGGGAAACTGTGGTAAGGATGTAATATATGAGAGAAGAATTTAAAAAATAAGCTAACGCATGACATTTTCATTCTTATCAGGCTCCCTTGGACATAACAAGCAGCCAGGCTACCTGGGTTCCTTCAATTCATAGTCTAAAAGTGACAGGTGTCATGAGAAACAGTTGGCATTGTTAGAGAACATCTTAAATTGCTGGCGTTATGATGGCAGAGCAGGGGTACAGTTCAGTATTGTGCAGGTGGAGTAAGGGGTACAAGTTGTGGTTGGAGGGAGTGGTAATGAGGCCCTCAGCAGGTTCTCCTATATGGCTTGAGACATCTTTCCTTCTTATATAACCCTACCTAATAATTTCCTGGACTAATGTGTGTTTTTTTTAACAATTCCAATTAACGAGGAGTTAAGGTTCCTTTTCTCTGCATAACTGGCCTTCCTGTGCATAAATTTTTACTTATCTTCATATACCTAGAGCTTTATCAGTGTTTGGATTATGGTAGGAAACAAAACTGGACTGAATTTGGCATTACCTATTCCCTAACCATGCTCATTAAGTAGTCTTCCTGTATGATTTATTTTATCTTACAGATTTCTTTCCTTAGAGCAATATCTCAAACAGCTGGCAGAACTCAGTAGCCCAGGAAGTTCCTACTTTTTTTTTCTTCAAAATGTCAGTAACTTTCTGGTCAGTATTCTATACATATGCTTAGTTGGCATGAGCATTATGGATTAGTTCCCAGAGGCCCTTTTTAAACTAATTTTTTGAGAATTTTATACATAAGACTATATTTACATTGTTCCTGCTTTTCCTTTTCCCACCTCCAGCTTCTCTGTGTCCCTTCACCAAACTCATGACTTGAAAAATAATTGTTTCATATATAATATACGTGTATAGATAGATGAGATAGAGAAGTAATAGATCACAGATACATAGATGATAGGTAGGAAGATAGATTATAGATAGAAGATAGATGGCTGATAGATAGGTAGACATATATATACACAATATATAAAAATATTTATATATTTATACTTGGTCCACTTAGTCTTTTTCCTATGTCTATATATTTTTCTTATGTCTTTATGCTTAAAACTGACATCTTGGAACTGGATAACCTATCAGGATATTTGTTGATGGAGGAGATACATTCTCTCTCCAGCAGCTATTAACTTCCATAGCTCTTCATCTAGGGCTGTGGTCTTATGAGATCTAACCCACCTACACTGCCATGTCAGCTGTTGTTCTTTCTCAGGTGTTGTCTAGACAATCGTATTCTTTTTCTTTTATTCTCTCATACATTACATCATAACTGCAGTTTCTCTTCCCTCCACTTTTCTCTGACCCCTGACATCCTTCCTTACTTAGATCCATAAATCTTCTCATTCCCTTAAAAAAATAAGAGCAGACCTCCTGAATATACCCACCAAATATGGCCTAACAAGATTCAATACAACCAAGCATGATGGTTCCCTGCATCTACCCCCATCAGTCGCCTAATGAAGCTTCTCTGATGACACTTGCGCTGTTGCACTAGGCACCAAAGCATGCGTATAGCAGAGAATCACTGGGAATTATTTCATTGCTTCCCAGTCTTATCTGGTTCTACCCTGGGTCTCTGTACTGCCCTGCCTTTGGTTCCTAGCCATCCAGGCAATGTCAGACATGGACTCCCTCTCTAGGTGAGGGCTTCAAGTTGAACCAGTCATTGGTTGGCCAATCCTTCAAGTTTTACACCACTGTTACCTCAGCCCTTCTTTTGTAGGCCAGATAAAAGCAATTATATTCTCAAGATTTTATGGGTGCAGCTTTCCTATCAAATATAGATCACATCATCTCATATCAGACATCCTGTTCCTCTGGCCCTTAAAATTTGTTCGTTCCCTTTCTTGTGATGTTTGTGGAGCTTTAAGAGCATGGGTCATTTTGGAAGTATTCTATGCATATTCTTAACCTGAACCAATCCCCAGAAGCCTATTTAACATGACACAGATAAAGATAACAGTTCTGGAATATAAKATTGAGTTTAGCCCTGACCTACAAAACTAACCTCTTGTGTAAGATATTCCTGAAGGATCTAGTCAACCTAGTTGGAGGAAATGTCCGCATTGGGAAGGCCAAACCTAAGCAGTGTCGTTTGCGTCTATTGCATTTCTCAATATTTGTCACCCAATTTGCCACAAATATTTTCCTTTTCACTTTTACTGCTTGTTGGCACAAATAAAATTGGAGAGTTTGGAAAGATAACGACATTTTTGTCTTTGAATTTCATAACAATACATGCTGTTGCAAACATGTGAACTGTCCCATTGCTTCGGCTGTAGCAGGAGCTGGCTGATAGAAGACGCTTAAAGAAAGAACTCAAAATAGGAAATCAATTTTTGATTCGGTTCTGAAGTATCATGTTAAAGATATCAATAAATCTCTGTGAGCAGCTATTCACACTTGAGAATGCTGAGCATGGGAAGAAAGGATATATTTAAAGGGACTTTTCTGGGTTGAAACTGATTTGAACACTAAAACTAGGAAATAATGTTTAGAACCTAGAAGTTAAGATTTTTATGTTTATTAACAGTTATACAAATTTCAAGGTCCCTATTTTTGATCCATGACTCAGCTTTTTGCATTTCACTGGTCATGGCCACATTTGATTTTGAGCTGGGTAAATGTATAAGAATGAACAAAAGCTTCAAATTTAAATATTTGGTGCTTCTATTTTTATATTTTTGTGTGTGATGCATGCATATATGTGTTTAATGTATGGAGGTACTTGTGTGTGTGCATGCATGTGTGTGTGAAGTGGCTATACACACGCATATGAAGACCTGAAATTGTCATCAGGAGTCTTCTTTTGCAGCTCCACACTTTATCTATTGAGGCAAGGTCTCTACCTGAAATGAAACTTACCAATTCCAACTACTTTAATTAGTCGGTTTGTCCAGCGCAATACTCTTCCTCCCAGGTCTGGGATTGCAGGTGGCTGCCATACATATTTGCCTTTCTCATAGTTCTGGGGATCCAAACTATGGTACTTGTGATTGCAGAGCAAGCACGTTCTCCACTGAGCTCCTCTCTGTCTGAACAGTCACCCCTTAGTGATGTCATTGTTGCCAGAAAGGGGGCAACAAACTTGATATGAAAATGGATGGTTAGAGCATTAATCAGCTACAGACTGAGTTACATGCATTTCGTAATTTTGTTTGCTGGTCCGAGTTTCTGCCTGGCTGCTTCTTCTCATTTTCTACTTTCTATAGATTCATGAACTGAAACCTAGAATATTAATTATATGCATTCCTTGGCTTTATCAGATTTTATGTTTCATGTGTGCAGAAGACTTCTGGAAGTAACCAATCACTGCCGTGCTGTGTCAATTCATCCTTTGGGAGAAGCTGAGTGGCTAAAGTAAATGTGTATGCTGTCTTGAGCACATTTGAGGTTTTTTTTACTGTTACATATGGGAAAACGAAGACAGAGTCAGAAGGAATTTGGCTAAATATTCTGTATTTATTTGACCCATTTGCAAGAGAATGGAGTTACCCTGTGGATATGGCCAAATGAAGGGACTATTAAATGGAAAAGACATGAGAAGATACACTCTAAACTCTAGAGTTCAAAAAAAAACTCTAGAGAGTTCAAGGCCTCTGAAGATATAAATTTTGTGAGATAAGTAGGTGTGTGAAGAAGCTAAAAGTAATTTTATTTCTTTTGTTACAAGTTTGATTTGTGCTGAGAACAATTGGTACTCTCACATAATTAAAGCAGTGCTGACATTTTGGTGTGTTTCATTGTTGGGCTATGCACAGAATGTTCCTACTGTCTTTGTTAATGTATTTTGAATAAAGATGGGTTTTACATTCATTCTGACCTTGTGATACTACCTTGAGCTGTGGAGTACTGTATAAAAAGATAAAGGTATTTTACAATGATCAATCTTGTCTATTAATGAAAAACATTCCTTATTGCCAAAAGGGAAATGTATTTTGCACTACTCTAAACTGAGTAACAGTTTAGCCTGTTAAATTTATTTTCATAAGGGCAGTGTGGCCTAGGGAAAACTTGCTATCTTGTGAATATGAACATATTATTTGCGATTTGATCATGTTTGTGGGAAATAAAATTAGTGACATTTGTCAATAGTAACCTAATCTTTCTCATCTCTGCTTACTTTCTAAAGAAAAGAAACAGATTATTGTAAGAGAAGAACACTTTCAAAAATTTAAAATATACATTGGCTTAGAAAGATATTATATATTTTTCTTCCTGAAGTACTAGTATCATGCATGTTTTGTTTGAGATTAAAGTAATAGCTAGTCTACCCTAGTACAATTTGTTATCTTTGTATATGAACTAAGACCAAGAAACTTTTAAGGTTTCAAGTAGTCATTGTGGCTCTCAAGAATTCCCAACACAGAGTTCAGGTGCTTCACCAGGGATTGTAACAGGCCCTAAGCCAGGATTCATGAAAGTCTAATTTCCAGGGGTTATTAAAAACTACTCTGAGTTATTCGTAGGGAATTAGACAAAGCAAAGTATCTTCGTCATCTCTGTCACAGTTTTTGGAATCATAAAACACATTCTAAGCCTGGAAGATTCAGTCTTCATGATTTCAATTTTTTATAAAAATTTTGAGATTATAACATCACTGCTTATTTCCTTTCCTCTTTACAAACCTGACCCCTTGGTCTCTTTCAAATTAATGGCCTCCTTTTCCTTAATTATTGACACACACACACACACACACATACAGTACAACCTGCTTAGTTGGCCTAATGTTATTTGTGTCCTTGAGTGTTTCTTAAGTTTTTGGCAATGTTAAATGCCTCAGGCTTCTGTACTTTAATTCTTGTTCAAGCTTGGAGATAGCTACAGTTATTTCTTCCAGGTAAGCTTATTGCTTTCTGTTGAGGTTCGTAATAAAAATCAAGGTCTGAACAATGGTTGTGTTCCTTGTTACTGAATTCTTTTTTGTACAAGGGTCTTTCAGCTGACAAAACAAGTAAATATCAGAATTATCCTATGTGTGGCCATCTGTGTCTGTATCAAACATCTATTCGTGTTGATGGCTCAGGTCTCAGCTGTCAGCAATTGGCTCATTGCAGTTTTTTCTCTTGCTTGTTCTGACTTACAAGTCTGATATTAAGAATCTTGGTTCCAACTACAGATCATTCATTTACTTAAAATTTTAGTTAAGAGACAGATAGACAGATAGACAAAGAGATAATTCTCAGAAGTTTTAATTCATACCTATTGAACAGAGTACAATCAGAATGATTATACACATCATTTTCTTTTGTCTTGAGTCTTGCATATTTCTCTAAATATGTGATTCTTTTCTAAATTTGTTTAGGACTTGTTCCTCTAGTACCTGTTACCTCTGTTAATGGAGTTACTTTATGTAACTCATTACCGTATCTACAGTTTTGCGTTTTTAATACAATATCCTACAGATATATCACTTTTCTAAGTTGATTTCTTTTACTTAACTATTAAATGTAGTTTGGAGTTTCTGGGTAGTTCGTGGCCTTTTCTATCATGGATTAATATTTTATTGTAAAGATAAGCCATTCATCCATTCAAGGTCATCTTGACTGTTTTCACTGTGGGACAATTATGATCAAAACTTTTCTAAGTCAGTGTAAATGCTGGTTTTTGTATGAATATGAGTTTTCAGATCTCTTGGTTGAATGCCAAAAATTGCAATTGTCAAATTGTGTTTCAAGATTATCTCCAGCTTCATAAGAAACTACCTGAAACTAAATAAAACATGATTTTACATTCCCAACAGAAGTGACAGAAACTTCTAGGCAGCATTGTTCACAGTGGTTGGTACAGTCACTTAAAAATACTTTGTTATAATCTAGGTATGTGATGGCATCTTCTTGTTGAATTATTTACCATTCATGTGTCGTCTTTAGAGAAGGACTAGCTCAAAAAACGTTTACTCAGGTTTTTGTCTCTTTTACAGTAGGTTGGCCTACTGCTGAATTATAGTCACTCTTGGTATATCTAGCATTTAAACTTGTAAATATGCATACATTGTTGCTAATAATTCTGCCATTGTCTGGATTCTCTTTTTGTCTTCTTAGCAATGACTTTTATACTTTATAAAGTATAATTCTAATAAGACCAATTTACCGTTTTTCTTAGATTATGTTTCTGGTCCTATGTGTAGAAATCCATAACCAAATCAAATCTATGTAGATTTTCTCCTGTGTGTTTCTAGACATTTAACAATTTTACACCATTCTAAATTCAAATTTGTATGTAGTTTAAGTATATATAGGTTCAACTTATGCATATGAACATTTATTAGTATGCTAGATTGAGTTGGGATATTATCCTTTCTTCACTTAATCATTTTTTTTTGCCAAAATCAGTTGATTAAATTTATATAGGTCTGTTCCCCTGGTCTCCATTTTTCAACCAATAACAAATCCACTATAATGATCATTGTTGTCTTATAGTAAGTTTTCAAAGAAGGTGATGTGTGTTTACCAAATTTTCTCATTTTTAGTGCCATGCTGTTATGTCTACATACTTTCTTTTCACATAAACTTTGAAATAAAATTTCTTCACATATGAAAATTAGCATGAAAGACTTTGAGGTTGTAGTATTTCCATAAATCAACCATTGACCTTTTAATAATAGTCTTCCAGTCCATGATCATAGAGTATATTTTATATAATTTCTGACCTTTTCACATTTGATATGTTTATAGCTAAATATTTCTTCCCTTCCTTTTTTTTTTTAGTTTTTGAGGCAATGTTTCTCTGTGTAGCTTTGGAGCCTGTCCTGGAACTCATTTTGTAAACCAGACTGGCCTCAAACACACAGAGATTAATGCCTCTTCTGGAGGTAAAGGCGTGCTCCATTACCGCCCAGCCCCTTCTACTACCGCCCAACCTCTTCCTTCCTTTTTGGTGTTATTATAAATTATATCTTTTAAATTTCAAGATTTATGAGTTCACCAATTTTATGTAAAAAGCTGACTTTTGTGTGTGTGTCTGTGTATGTCTAATTTTTAATTTTTAAAAATGTATTCTTTTCTCATATGATCTACCCAGACTGCAGCCTCCCTGCCAACTGAGCATTCCCTAACATCCCCTCTCACCCAAGTCCCTGGCTCCTCTTTTCCTTCAGAAAACAATTGGCACCCTAATCTTGAATCTAATGATATGGCTTCTCCAGCCATATTATTTACAGAATATTTATATTTGTATAGATTCATAACAATTTTAATAAGACAATTTTATTTGTTAACGAAGTCAAGTGGGTTATTTTCTTTATAGGATATACACCTGTGGTGGTTTGAACAAGAATGGCTCTATAAGTTCAGTGCTTGAATACTTGGTCTTTAGTCAGTGGAACTTCCTGCGAAGGTCTAGGAGGTGTGGCTTTGTTGGATGAGGTGGGCCATGGAGCGCTTTGAGGTGTTCAAAGCCTCCTACCTGCCCTTGTTCTCTCTGTGTCTTCTTTCTGCCTACAGTTAGAGATGTAAGCTCTTACCTGTTCCTGCCACCATGTCTTCACTCCACCATCATGAATTCTGTCTCCCTGGAGCCATAAGCCCAAGTAAATTCTTTTTTATTTTTTCTGAATAGTTGCCCTGGTCATGGTGCTTCATCACAGCAATAAGAAAGCAACTGATACAAAATAGGTTGCTTTCTTTACATCTTATATGCCTTTTATAATATGTTTCTTTCATTATTGTGGTAAACCAAGACTCCCACTATACTGTTGGACAGCTGGGCTTGAATATAATATTCTTA
>LOJH01009713.1:0-10757 GCA_001685095.1 Ellobius talpinus
TTATTAAACCAATGAAAGTAACACATAGACAGATGACCCTCCTCCATCAAAAATGGAGTTGGCATGTGATCCAGCAACTCTATTTCTAGACATATTCCTAAGGAATGGAAAGCAAAAACTCTAGTGGATGCTGTATTCTCACATCCATAGCGACACAGTAGCCAAAGGTAGAGGCAGCCATTGTATCCACTGATGGGTGAATAAAAAACCCATTGTAGCATCTATGTACAAGAATGTTTTGATATATGTTACAATGGATACGAACCTTGGAGAATAGGCCAGTTGTGAAAAGGCAAATACTATATGGTTTCTGGAATTGAACACTGGTTGCCAGGGGCTGGAAGGAAGACTCATGAAGAATTACAGTTTGATGGATCTACAGTTTCAGTTCTGAGAACTGAAAACTTCTGGAAATGTGTCGTACAATATGAATGTGGCTAACCCTACTGAAGTGTCCACTCAAATGGTTGTGGTAGGAAATTCTAGGTATATGTATATTATCACATTTTTATTGTTTTTATTGAGCTATACCTATCTAGTGGTAGATATATGCCAAAATATCTGATATATAACTCTCCTTGATTTCTCCTTCTCGTGTATTTGTGTCTGCAAGGGTTTACATAGGCACATGCATGAACAACACACCAGCAGAGAATGGTATGGATGACATAACCTGGACTCTGCTTGCATGATCAAACAGTTGCAATGGAACCTAGCTGCACCACAGTGATCAAAGGATAAAAGTGGAGAACTACAAGATCAGAACAGATTTATTTTACATAGGAGGAGGTGTCTGTGTTATGTTAATATATGAGTGGGAGTTTTGCAGACAGAGAAAGGAAGTCACATTCTAAGTAGAAAATATGTTTAAAGGATATGGAAGCATGAAAATTGTAATGTGTTTGGGGAATATTGAAAAAGTATGTTTGGAGCATTGGAGTGCGGTAAGGGGTGGCAAGGCATGAGTTAATGGTTTGGGGTGACAATTTGGGGTCTGTCTATTCAAAAAATGTCCTGCCTACTAACCTCCCAATGATATGCTGGTTTTAAAGAGTGAGAATGGTATTTAGCAGCACTAGCAGCCTTAGGGATCATCAGCAATCGGTAGTCACTGAAGAAGGTTTACAGTGAGCCATGAAGGTATATTGCTCTGAAAAGGGAAATTCCAAATAGCTTGGCTCTTTCAGGGATTATATTTATTGCATATGTGAAAATTGACTCTTAGTAATATGCTCTTTATGTTGTTTTTAAAATAGACTAATAGTGAGGTCATAGAAGCTATCCATCCCTACCATTCAGGACAGCTCTCCAGGAGATAGAATGCAAGACATGCAATGTACTTAACACGTTTTCTTTCTTTAACAAATACACTTATTTATTTGTTTGTTTTCCATCCCACCTGCAGTTCCCCCTCTCCTCTCCTCCCAGTCCCTTCTTCCTACCCCCCAAATTGCACTTCCCCTCCCCCTTCCATTTCTGTTCAGAAAAGGGCAGGTCTCCCATGAGTATCAGCAAAACATGGCATATCAAGTTGCAGTAAGACTAAGCACCTCCCCATACTGGCAGGACAACCCAGTGTCAATAAAAGAGTCAGAGACAGTCCCTGTTCCCACTGTTAGGAGTTCCACAAGAGGACCAAGCTACACAACTGTAACAGATGCAGACCCACAGCCAAACATTATACATTTTCTGACACCTACTTTAAATAAAATAAAAGGCAGCAGATGAAGTGAGCTGAACAGAATATTTGATTTCTCCCATTATTAAAACTTTCATTTCTACATGAAAATAATATAAAATTTATTGATGATGTTCTTAAGTCCTCCTTTTTTTTGACCTCTGGTTTTCAAACTCCAGTGTGTTTTACACACCCAGCTATCTCAGGGCAGACGGCCAGCATCATGAATGCCACATGCTGCAGTGGCTATATCCATATGGCAAATACAGTATGCTGCAGGCACTTCAAGAGAGTCATAGCAGCCGTGCATTGAGCCATGCATGTGATTGGAATAAAACATGGTCAGTATGAGTATCTCCCACCCAGCCTGTCCTAATAGGTGCCGATCTAATTACTTCCGTGCCTGTTAGGAGGGGCTAAGCTGATGCATACCTGGCTAAGTGTTAATACAGGTGGGACTGGATTTAGAAGATAATGGACTGGAGACTACCTGAGAAAGTAGCAATTAGCGTGACTCCATGGTAGACATTACAAACACATTCACCACATACGCTTAAGACTTGCTAGTAAACATTTGCTTCTTTTCATACATATTAACCCAACGTTGTAGAATCAACTCTTTAGGTCTCAATTTAAACACAGTCTAGATGTACCTTTCAGATTTTCCCTCCACCTACATCTGGCCTATTTTTAATCTGTAGACTTGGAACCCTTAAACTGTACATTCCCTTTTTTCTCAGTGCCCAGTCTTTTCCTACAAGCCATATGCTTTTATCCTTTCCAAATAAGCTCTGTTTCCATCATAACCAGTTAGATGCTCGCCAATGTATGCCATAGCCTCTGAGGCAGCATAGTAAAGCCCAGCCCTCCAATCACGATAACAGACTAATTGGAAAATAGAGCAGTTGGAAAACAAACTAACCTTGAGCCCAGGAGTCTAGCAGGGCTTACACACATTGAGGGGAAATAAAGTTTATAAGGCAAGCATTTGTTGTTTTCAGAAGCTTCCCCCTATGCCTTGCTCCTTGCTCCTAATAAGGTAATTACGAATGTTAGCCTTTCAAGTGGTTACAAAGGGGAGTGACATGCCCGTTCTTTACTGTGGAAATGAAGGTGGTGAGGGCGGTGAGGTAAAGATTGTAGAGCTAAAGGTTGCAAACATAGCCGGTCTCTTTCATCTCTTATATAAGTTGGAAGCTTCCAGGAAGTAACCTACTTTGCATCCATTACCATGATGTTGAAAGAGCTCTTAAGTCTATGTCATGTGGGCACCGGGGGGGGGGCACCGGGGCACCGGCAAGAGCAGGAATATATGCCATAGCTTTGCTCCCTGAGGATGCAGGGCAGCAACAGGAAGTGAAATCCCAGAAGGAGGGAAGATGCTTGCAGGAAGTAAGAAGCATGGTTGCTCTCCCTCAAGAAGCAAGGGAAAAAGCCACCTGTGGGGGGGCACCATTTTCCTTATATGCTGTTTTTATTAAATTGTAGGTGTTGCACGATTCTTCTGTCTTGACCTCTTTTAAATCTTTATGTTTTATTTTGACATTTGGAACCTCCTCCCTCCTCCCCCCAATAATAATTTTCATTCAGTTTATGATGAAATTCATAAAACTCCTTGTTGGTTTGCCTCATCATTTAACTAAAAGGGACTGAATTTTTATTCTTAAAAGAAAAAGGAAGCCTGTTGGGATTTTGATTGAGGTTTCTTCAGTATATAAATCGAATTAGAGAGAATTGACAGCATGATTCTGCGTCATCTGACATGAATATGGCACAGTTCCCCATTGCTTAGGTGTTTAGCATCTCCCAGCAATCTTTTGTAGTTTTCAATATGCAGATTTTGTATACCTCTTATCAGACTTTTAAAGTTTTAGTGCTAAACATATTGCTTTTAAACTTTCTTTTAGTTTTGACATTTTAATTTTGTTTTAGTTGTCTGTTGATAACATGAAGGCACAATAGGTTTTGTATATTTATTTTGTGTTCTATAACCTTGCAAAACTCATGTGTTACTTCTAATAGATTTTCGTTTACTGCCTTTAGGTTTTCTATACAAAGGACCACAATGTCTGTAAATAATGAGTATTTTTTACTTTGTCCTTATAATTATATTTGTTCTATTTCCTGTATCATAATTGTATAAATATTCTACGCATTATTCTAATTTTATTTATTTTTCTTTACTACTGCACTAGCTTAAGTAGAAAGAATAGATAACCTTGTCTTGCCTATTCTTTTTGAGAAATGGATACAGTCTTATCTCTTTAATAAGATATAAGCTGTAGGAATTTTTGTAGGTATCATTTATCAACTGAAGGAGTCCCTCTCTATTCCTAGATTATTGAGAATTTTTTATTGAAAATGAAAATTGATTTCATCAGATAATTTTTTATTAGTCTATTAAGGTGATTGTGTGTTTTCTATTTATTTATAGTGTGCCAATACTGTCTAACAGCTGGATATCAGGCAAATGTTTAAACCTCTGCCTTGGTTTTTCAACTTTCAGTCGTATTTCACAAGACTGATGTCAGAGTGTATAAGCTGGTGGATGTCAAGTGCTGAGAACATTTCAATCACATAGCGCATGTCCTTCTTTTAGGTCAGAGGTCTAAAAGAGATGGACCTTTATTGCTTTTCCAGGGAGTGTCTCACAGTGGCCTGAAGTCCATAGAGATGCCACAGATGGCTTTAGTTTCTGTCGTCTCTCAGAATATTCCCCACAGTGGAAACAAGCTGCAGCTCAAGCTTTCCTGGAGTGGCAGGGGAACCCAGACACTCAAACAAATGAGTGATAGGTCAAGAAGCCTATTGTATCTGATGGTAATACTGCCAGGTCAGAGATGCTGTAGAGCATCCACTTGGATACCCAGAAGCTAACCCAAAGCCTCAGAGAGGCTACAGAGTCTTCATAACCTTGGAAATCATCTACTTTTGTCCCTTCATTAGGCAATGGAAAGGTTAAGTGTCTTTTCCCAAGGATCCCCAGTACAGATAGATTAGGAACCTGTTTGAAGGTGTCATGGTACAATCAGGGCCCTGGCCAGAGCCTTGCCATTTCAGGACATCCCCATCCGTGTCCTGACTCCCAGCACCTGCACTTCTCCCATTCACATGTATGAATTGTACATATTTATAGGGTCCAGTTTCCATCCATGCATGCAGGGCCGCCCTCCTCGGAGGGCTTTCTGTGACTAACAAAGCATACTATGCCTGTCCAGTGGGATGTGGAAAAATACCACTGGGTCTGGGAATCACCCTCGCTGAATGCCTCTGGGGGCTGGTGTAAACCCTAGCTCGCATATTCTGAGTCACATGGAGTTAGGACCTGCATGTGCTTAGAGGGGCTGATTCCCCAACACACCTTTTATTCGTTGTTGTCATTTCACTCTCTTGTCCTTCTGTTTCTTGGTCATATTTCTTGGTCTCAGCCCCCATAGCACATTGTTCACCTGTAAAGTTTTGTCTTGGTGTCTGCCTCTGGGAGAACTGAAGCTAAGACAGAGGCTACCTGGGAACCAGTTACAGCCCTTCGGAAAAGCAGAAATCCCTTTTTAATGCAATGTTATGAAAGAGGAAAGAAAGAATTACTGCTCTAAGGCTCTAACCTAAAGATTAGACAGAAGTCTTGAAAGAAATGATCGCAAAATAATCAAATCCATGATGATCTCAGCCAGAATAGGCAGCAAATGAAGAAGGCTCAGTCCAGGAAAGCAGATTTGCTAGGTTTTTCTCTCTCCAATCATTCTTCATTGTTGTGCAACTGTGAGAGGTTAATGCAGATGCTGGAGCAGTGGCTCAACCACCCAAAGCTTGGCTTCCAAAGAACTTAACCAAGGGTCTTAAAATGGAGCTCAGTTGGTTGAGAGATTCCCTGTCATGCAGGAAACGCTAGGTTGATCTCAGCACTGCATAAAACCAGGCATGGTGATGCATAACTCTTATCCTAGCACTCAGGAGGTGGCAGCTAAAGGAAGCCAAGTTTAAAACTGATCTGGGTTCCACGTGACCCTGTCTTAGAAATTTACAAGGAACTACTTATGTCGTCAGAAGGATAGACATGGCGAGAAGCCAACCAAACATTTACTGTGGACTCCACATAGTCAGGACACCTCAAAAAGGAGACTGCATCCTTAAAGAGACATCGGATGAGGCAACCCAGTGATGGAAAGACAGAGGTAGGAGGGCCAACCTCAAATGCAAGTTGTCGGAAAAGAACATGAAAATGACAAAAAGCAGACAGGGCATTATTTATATCTGTTGGGCAGAAGGGGAAACCAGAGAACTTGGTTTATTTGACAAATGAGCAATTTAAAAACCTTTCTTGTTTCTACCATTTTAGAAAAGATCAGTGGTAACTACTTGGCTGTAAAAAGGTACAATTATGGTGTTAGAAAGGAGAACGCCCAAGTAGGGAACAAGGTGGATGACCCAAAACATGGAATGTGCAGAGCTGAAGAGGGCCCAGGGCAGTGCCCGTGTATCTTGGTAGAAATGATCTATGTAGTGTGGGCAGTACGGTAGCATCTACAACCATGGATGACTCTTGAGCACTAAATGAAAGGCTAATCACTGTAAATTCGCTTAACACATGTGGCTTGAAGAGTCTCACATTATACAACCCAGGATGTATCCCAGGGTTGTTTGAGATGCTTCAGAGGAGCCATTGAACTGACATTGTGAAACACATAGAATAAGAGAGTGAGTGTTGTTTCTTCATCTTTTCTAAGATAAATGAGTCAGTAGAAACCGTAGATTTGTCCAACATTATAAGCTGTGTGGGATGCAATTTGTGCAACCCTATGCAATATATTTTATTTCCCCCATCTCTCAATCCCCCCATGGGTCGTGTGTGTGTGTGTGTGTATCAAGCATTACATGTGCTAATCTTTACTCCCACTCCATTGTTGAGCTATGCCTCCAGCCTTTTGTTTTATGTTTTACCTTTAATTTTGAGGTAGAGGTCTCAGAAAGTATCCAACTTTGGCCTCAAGCTCACTCCATAGTCCAGGCCAATTTTAACTTAGGACCTTTCTGCTCAGCCTCCTGAGTGGCTAGGATCACAGGCCTCTGCCACCTGAGTGCCTGCTATTCAGTCATCCATTCATTTATTTCTTCAGGAAGCAGTCGTTAAAACATGAGTTCAGCTTTGAGGACACAGCCACCGTCTGCATCTTCATATTCAAGAAGATGAGATGATAATTTAGTAAGAGGAACAGACATCAGACCAATAATTACATTGATTTACTTAATTACGGCTATGCAAGTACCATCATTAACAGGGCAAAGTCCTATGAGAGCCAACAACAGGGCTCAGACTCACCTGAAGGTGACAGGTGGTCTTCCTGGGGAAGTAACTTTGAGTAGAAATTAGTCTGGCAGAGATGCAGCAGTGAGTGGGCAGGAGAGAACATTCCAGATCATGGATGCTGGCCTTGGAGAAGCAAAGATCTTCTGTAAGTTATAAGACTAACAATGCAAGATTGTGGGTCAGTCTCTTAACATGCAAGCATGAAGACTGGAGTTTGTTGGAATCCAGGACCAAAGTAGATGCTGAATGGAGACTTTCACATAATCCCTGAACTCAGAAGGTGAAGTCAGAGATCCTTAGGACAAGCCAACAGCGAGAGAGACAGAAACAGAGGCAGACAGAGAAAGATAGACAGATAGACAAAAGCGAGACACATAAGCCTCCACATATGTGAGCACGCATGTATGCATGAAACACGCACACACTATAGCTAGAACAAACCTTAAGAGATTATTTTTAGTCCTGTAGTAGAACCTATAGGGACAAGAGACCCCAGTAATTTTTACAGCCTTTTGTTATTAGCGGTGGATTTTCATAGTCAGTCTTTTAAGTGACTGTCACAGAGCAGTGGATGAAGGCATGCTCAGCTTTCCTATGCATCCCTAAGGGGAAGAGGCCCCAGCAAGCTTTGGGTCTGAACATCAAGTTAGGTAGAACACACTGCTAGAGGCAATCCTTAACTCACACCTGAGGAACCTGAAGCACAAAGTATACATGGGAAATGGCCGAGATCGCAATGCAAAGCAGCGCCCTATCACACTATTGCAGAAAAATAAGCTCCAAATCTCAATTCAGAATTTTGTCCATCAGGTATTTTTGGAACCACAAGTACATGTCAGGTATGCTCCTGGAAGCTGGGAGCATATCAATTAACACAGTAAGTCATAACCTCTTCCGCAGCTCGGTTTTATGAGCTCATACTCCATGGACTGTTGGGCTAGACAAGCTCATCGACACTCTAATTTTGGAAATCCTTAAGTTCTTACGACAGGACTGTGAATAGAAAGAAACTATTTTCACTGAGTGTTAAGTACTTGGTGAGTACAGCTTGAACTACATTACCAAAGGAAAAGTTACCTGTGTCTTGGGGGCATGATACTCATGGTAGTTCTTTCTGTGCCTTCCACCAGCCTCCTTCTTTATGCATTTGTGGATCATGGCCTCTTGCTAATATCTCCAGCATAGACTTCAGTCTAGTTCTATGTGGACCTCAGTATGATCGAGTGTGGCTGCCGTGGTGACCAGTCAGGTGCAGTCTGTTGCATGCCATCCTTCACCTGAGCCTTGGCATGGCTGACACAGTGAAGGCCACCTGCATAGGTGATGGGCTCTTCCCAGTTGGGTGGCTACTCTTTCAACAGGCATGAAAGAAAAGTGATCTTACTTTCTCCTAAGCCTGTTAGTGCTGTTAGTGGTGAAGTATTTGCCTGTTTGTAGAGCCTTGCTTGTAGAGCCTTAATCTTTGGGCTGGAGAGATGGCTCTGTGGTTAAGAATGCTTACGGTTCTTGAAGGAGACCTAGGTTTGGTTCCCAGAAACCACAAGGTGGCTTACAACCACCTATAAATTCAACTCTGTGGGATCTGATGCCCTCTTATGGCCTCTGGGGGCAATAGGCACACATGTGATACACAGACAGACAGAACACTAATAAACATAAAATAAGAGATACATTAAAAAAAGAACCTCAATTTCTTCCTATGAAATTCTTAGAGTATGTGGAACAGATAGATAATAAAGACATCCTTCCCCAAGGACCACTAGTTGGCACACATAGGGTGACTGAGAGTCCTCTGCGCATAGAGTGGTTTCCAGCCAAAAGTCAGGAATCATCTTTGTGTATGTCACCAACCTCAATATGTCTGTAGTCTTGATTCCAAGATCCAGTGTGTTTCTCCATGGTCCCTGGCATGCTCTGACATGCTCAATGAAGTGTTCCAATAAAAAATATTTCCTTCATCCAGTTGGTGTGACTGCACTGAGACCTTGGAACCTACTCTTCCCATGCCTTTCGACAGCTCTCTAGGAAAACCATGTCTCCCACATGCCACTTCTAGTCAACCTCAGTTCCCTCTTTGCCTTCATTCCCTCTGCAAAGTAAAGCTTACAGTTAGGAGCAAAAAAAAAATCTATGTCTTAGAAAACAAAATGCTGTTGAGTATCCTCCTACCTGCTTAAAGAACCTTTTGATTTTGAGTTGGAGAAGGGAGACATAGGCAAAATGCCACTGATGACCCATCATACGTGAAAGCATCAACAAAACTAAACAGCCAGAGAAGCAGCTTGGCCATGGTCTCAATAGAAGCAGAACTCTGTATACCTCCTCTGCATTCTCATTGCCCATCACTGTGACACAAATCAGCCAGTTCCTAGTGTGCCGTAGCATCGTTTCCAATAAGCTTAAGAGAAAAATGGAAAGCTGGGAAATTTTTGAAGAATTGTCATTTTATTTCTACTCAAAAAAAAATTTTACTTATCCGAAGACACAGTTCCAAGCTAATGGGGATGTGCATACTGGGTTAGGATAGCGTGAAGGTGTGCTTTAAGTTATTTGTAGCAGCAACTTTGGGTAAAATAATGAAGTGGTTTTAACATATGGATTTGGAAATGCATTCAAGTTTGTTCAGGGAATGATTTCCTGTGGTGAGGATTATATTAATAAAGACTCTGTCAGCAAATGGATTTCAAAAGGGAACTTCTGAAAATCTGATTTTGAATTGCTTCATGGAGCCTGCTAAAATCTTGTGTCTATCCTTCCTTCCTTATTTTATTGCCTTGAAAAGTCTTTAAAATTCAATCTTAGGCTTACCTAACTTTGAGAACACTGGGGTATTCAACCGAAAGGTCTTAGTATTTTTGCATAATGCCTACTATTCTTAAATATGTGTTACTATTTGTATGGTGGAAGAGAAAGAGGGAGGGATGGAAGGAGAAAGGGGCACAGAGAGAACTTGACTGTTGGTACCAAATCATAGCCCATCTGGAGGATTTCTTCTTAGAAATTCTATGTAAGTATTCTTGTACTTGTGTGTGAGAGCAATTGTGAAATAACAAAGGATTACCAAAGTTGATTTAGAATTTAGGAACTTGGAGTTGGATATTAAAGCTCTTCTGCCTCTCCTTTCCTTTAATATCTGTGCAAAGACTAAAATAATTGACTTTTCAGTCTTTATCTGGAGAGTCAGTTCAGCTCAATTCAAAAATTCTTAATAAGAGCTGTGCCAGCTCTACCTACAGCCAAACAACCCTGAGTACATCTGATCAGAAGCTAAGCAGGGTTGTGCCTAGTTAGTATTTAGATGTGAGAACCTTGTTGGTGCATTTGAACAAATAGGATTTCCCCTCCTTCCTTCAAAAAATTTTTAGTCTAGCAAGGGATGAAAACATTCCAGAGTTGCTTACCTCTGTAATACCTATTACTTGTGATCAAGGGGTCGATTTCTAGAAGCTGCACAGGCAAGTAGAACTCAGTGAATTTGTAAATAAAGGAATGATGGAGACTCTGAAGAACCATCATGATGTGAGAGGTGCTTCTGTCTATGTGTTGCTTTTATTGGTTAATGAATAAAGAAACTGCCTTGGCTTGTTAGTAGGGCAGAACTTGGGTAGGCGGGGAAAACTAAACTGAATGCTGGGAGGAAGGTGGCGGAGTCAGAGAGAAGGCATGTAGTCCCCCACTGGAGACAGACCCTGGGAACCTTGCTGGTAAGCCACTGCCATGTGGTGATACACAGATTAATAGAAATGGTTTAAATTAATATGTAAGAGTTAG
>LOJH01009713.1:10862-28150 GCA_001685095.1 Ellobius talpinus
TGGGCCAAGCAGTGATTTAAATAATATGGTTTCTATGTGATTATTTCAGTTCTGAGTGTCTGGGATGAACAAGCAGCTCCTTGCTATACCATCATCCATTTGTTTTAGAGCCCATAGGTATGAAGGTAGGGCATGCTGGGAGGGGGAACTTGCATAGAGCCCTGAAAAGTGGGAAGTTCATGGCTTTGAAAGAGTTAGGAATTCTTGAGGGATGGGCAATTAAACTAATGGAGGTGAGAAATTTCTGGAAAGTTGGAAATGCTCTTCAATTGGAAAGTATTTGTCATTTTCAGATGTTCTGTTTCCCAAAGCGGTGTCCTCATTTCTGTCTCTCTCCTGGGAGTTGAGGAAGGGACAGGCTATGCTCTGATGGAGCCTGCTCCAGCTGCTCCAGCTGCTCCAGCTGTTCTGGGCATCAAGGGAGGCCACCTGGCAGGGCGGAGATGACTTTCATGTCAGAAACAGAGAAAGGAAAATAACAACAAAGCTCTCCTGGCTTCAGAGGCCTGCAGGAAGGAGGCAGCAGATGAAGAGCTTCAAGGAAAATGAACGAGCCATATAAATGTCTATTTTAAGGGATTTTTACTTTTGATTACTCTCAGGCATAAAATAAAAAAAACACCTAAAAACCAACAATGATGATGATCATAGTAAGTAATAAGTTTCCTTCTTGCTTCACAGAAATAGATTTTTCATTTTATTGATGAGTCTTCAGTCTTTTGGTAAAGATATAATGGCAAGGATGTGTTTCTTTTTTAAATTTATTATTAATGTATAAGTAACTGTAAAACTAGGTTTCATTATGACATGTTCGTGTATGTATATAATGTACTTTGATTATACTCACCCTCCATTGTCCCTCTCATAGCCTCCCCCTCTTGGTGTCCCCCTTATTTTCAAATGGTTCTCCCTCTACTTTCATTTGTTTTTAATACACATTTGGAGTGTGAGGGAAAACATACAACACTTGTCTTTCTGTATCTGTTTAATTTCACTTAGTGTGTGATTCCAATTCTGTCATATTCCCCAAAATAACACGATTCCTTTATTCATGGCCGAATAAAACTCCATTGTGTATATACATATGTGTACATATATACATACATAAATATATCATGTGTATTATATATTTATATGTATACATATATACACATATCACATTTTTTAAATATAGTCATCTGGACTGGTTCCATTCTTTGGCTATTACATTGGTGCCATAGTGAGCGTTACTGTGCAAGCATCTCTGTTGTATGCGACTTGAATTCATTTGCTATCCACAGAAGTGGAATGGCCTGATCAGCTGGTAGGTCTATTTGTCATTGTGTTGTGGAACCTTCATATTGATCTCTATAGTGGCTACTTTGACTTATATTCCCCACAGTAGTGTAGAAGGTTTATTTCTCCCCCAGCATCTTTGCCAGCATTGCTTTTGTTCGTTTCCTAACCAGAGTAAGATGGGATCTCAGCATAGTTTTCAATTGCATTTTTAGTTTCAATTGCTGATGGCTGTGTGTGTTGTGAACATTTCTTCATTTATTTGTTATCTGTTTGTGCTTGTTTTGAGAACTGTCTGTTGAGTTCATTTGCCCATTTAACAATAGAGTCCATCATTGTCTCTGTACTCTGTGCTCACCTAGACACTGCTGCGAACTTGGCAAAGGGTGTCAGTGAAAGAGAAATCCTGAAATTGCTTTTCACTTTAGTGGGAATTGGGGTATACCAAGAATAAAGGCTGCTATCAATTCTAGATTTGCATTGAGGAGTAAACTTTTAAAACCAGTACTTCCTTTGAACATACTGTAACACTTTAAAAAATAACTACTACTTGCAGAACCACTCCTAAGAATGAGAGAAAAGACCAGCTGTCTGTGCCTAAAAAAAGTGGAGGAAAATGTTAATTATCAATACCCCCAAAACTGAAATTTTTATTTTATACGTTTGCTAATTATAAAACAACTGCATGCTGATTGGACAAATATTACAAAATATTGAAAACATAAAGAAAAATCATAATTTTATTGCTCAGGCATATCATTAATATTTGGTATATTTATCATCATTTTCATGATTCTTGTGTGCATGACTATGTGTATACATTTGTATGTGTGTGCACTCATTTACATGTGTGCAGGCATATAGAGGTCAATGTCAGAATGCCTTCCTCAATTGTTCTTCACCTTATATTTTGAAATAGAGTCTCTTCCTGAGCCTGGAACTCACTGATTCGGCTAGCCTGGATATCCAGTGGGCCCCTAGGAGTCTCCTGTCTTCACATACCCAGTACTAAGATTCTAAGTCACTTCGTCATGCCCAAGTTTTCACTTGGTTGCTGGGGATCTGAATTCAAGTCTTCATTCTCATGCTTGTGTAAGCACTCTACTCACTGAGCTATTTCCCACACTTGTTCATGATCTTTACACCCATGTTTTATAAACTGTATCTTTATATGCATGATTTTATTGATTTCAGCATATTTTTTCACCCATATGAGATTAGTGTGTACAATAATTGCCACATTTTTACATTAGCATTTCTTTCGATTCTTACTTTTTATACTTGTGCCAAAATTAGTGGCTCCTCTTTTGTCTGTGTCATCAGAAAAGATTCCTAGAAGCAAAATACTGGGAAAAGAGTGATGGTTTCAAGATTTAAGAAATTCTCCAAGCATAAAATACAACCTGACAATATGGCAAATAAAATATAGAACATTTCCCCCAAGGAAATGGGACTTACTTTTGCTGTGGTTTTTGTCTGACTAGGGGTTCACATGAGTAAAAGCTTGACCCTTGGAGGAGAGATTTTGGTAAATCCTGTGGACCCTTAAGATGGGAGGTTCTTCAGTCCTGTGAGTGCATCTTAGATGGTTACTTTTGTGAAACCCTTGAGATCCCCAGGAGGCTTGTTATAAAAGGAGACAGCTTTGAACAACCAGTTCTCACTGCTTCCTAGCCCTCCCTGAGATCTTTCTCCGTACATCTTCCCACTGATTGCTTTTGGGCATGAACCTTGTCAGCGTTTGCACACATGCTCAGCCATGTCCAGGTTTGCTCCAGTCTTGAGAACATTTCCTGGTACATAACAGGGTGTTCAGCAAATGCTGAAAACAAGTAAACAAAGTATTCCTGTGTACCGTGAGTTTCAGGTGTCTCAAGGTAGCACCAGAAACATGCTCACTCACAAGCCCGCCCACTTCTCCTACAGATGTTTATCAGATAGTTCCCTCTGGGAGAGATCAGCTACACAATGGCAACAATACACCAAAAATGATCAGTAATGACTTGGACAAAGGTGCTAATGAAATAGGATCTTGGTACTCACCACGCTAATGAGTTTGCATTTGATAGTGAAAGGGGTGGGAAATAATTCTAGAAACATTCTTGTCATTTTGAAATGGAATCTCAAGAAAGACCACACAGTTCTTCTAGGCGTTACTCAGGGCCTTGGCATGACCATGAAACTTCTGGTTTGACTCCTGAATACCATCCTCCCTGACCAGTGGACCTGTTCCTCTCTGATGTTCAAGGCAACCATGACTTATTTACTAGTTCATGTGGAGGACATCTTTTGGGCCCCTGGTACAGAATGGTAGGAATGACATGAGTCTTAGATACACTCTTGTCCCATCTCTTCAATAGGTGATTAGTCCACCCCGAGTATCCCGAATTGAGCCCACCCACTCTGGATCTGGAAAAGCATTTTCCTCAGCTTCCTGCTTCAGAAGAGAGTGTGGGAAAACAATGGCTCTATGAATTAATGCCTTTTATTTTTCTGGTACAAGTGTTTAGAATCCTACAGTAGCCTCCTCATTGATAGGACAATGAAATCAATATTTGGACTTGAAGATTTATTCAGACTTTGCTTTGGATATTACCTAGCAGACTGATGATCCATCATTTTTGATTCTGGAATTGAGACCTTTTAAGTAACAGCAGCAGCAAGAAGTGAGTTGATTTCTTTCTTTTTCTTTATATTTCATTTGTTTTTATTAATCTTTTTAATACAAGGTCTAAGTACATAGCCCTGACTGTCTTGGGACTCTGTAAATAAAGAGAACAAATTGGATGCAAACACACAGAGATCATCTTATTTTTGGTTCTTGAGCACTGGAATTACATGTATGTGCCACCTGGGCTATTCTATTTTTTATTTTATTTTTTTTAAATTTCATTTTACATTACAGCCACAGTTTTCCCTCCCTCTCTCCTCCCACTTCCCACTCCCCCCCCCAGCTACCCCATATCCACTCCTCCCACTGGTAAGGACTCCCATGGGGAGTCATCAATGTCTGGCACATAATGTTGGGGCAAGACCAACTCCTCCCCACTGCATTAAAGCTGAGGATGGCATCCCACCATATGGAAAGGGCTGCAACAAGCTAGCTCATGTGCCAGGGATAGAGCTGGGTTGCTTAAGCAACTGAAAGTGCTGCCAGTCTATGTTTGTCAGTGTATGAGTCGAGCAAGGCTGGTCTGGGAGTGATTTGAGGAAAGCAGATAGGGAGCAGAAGGGTACCACTTAAGGAGTGGCTCACGTGCTTCTCTTCAAAGACCTGGCCACCTCTCCATCGGTTTGACTAAGCATTTCACTGTAGCAGCCCCCAACACTTGGTCTCCAGTGTCTGTACTTTGTAACTCAGGACATGGGGACATTCAATCTCCTTTGCTGCTTGCAAAATAGTTGAATGTTGTTTCTTACATATTTGTTGAACTTTGTGTTCTTCTCAGAACCTGCTATGGGATAAGAAACTCACAGTGTGAGCTTGAGAAAGGCCCCTAAATAGCCCCCTCTGAGCTCTGTAACTCAGCACTTATTCCTCATGCATTTTGACTGAGCGTTTACAGCACTTCAAGCCCTTTCTTACAGACCAATCCAGGTTTGCACTAGGCAACCCTCCAACCCTGGTAACTCTAAGAATTTCATGCATTTGACCTGTGAATTTACCTCCTGCCATTTTTATTCATACTCGTCAAATGCATCTTTGTTTAAAACCTGATGAAATTAAGCCCTCATGAAATTATACAGACAGAGAGAGGGGTATGTGGATAGGGAAAAAAATGTTCTGTTGATGTAGTGAGACAGAGCCAAAGACTCCCAGAGAAAATCCTTCTGTAGCGTAGAGCTGGGGAAAGTAAAAGGTTGTGCCTGTTCAGTTTTCCTTGTGGGTGAAATGTCAAATTGAATATGAAGAGGAAGAGAAAGAACAGCAAAATCTAAAAACAGGAGCATGTCCTGATGAAATGTTCCCAGGCTCTCCCACAGCATATCCTAGTCAAATGTGGTGCAGAAGAGGGGAGAGATGCTGTCCTCTCATGACCTGGACCCCTTATATGTTTCCATATGCGGATAACAACTGAACCGTTTGCCAATCACTCACTGGTTGGCTTCCAGCCCCCCTCACCAGTGGCCACCTGATATTATTCTGCAGAACCCATCTCTTTGATGTGTCTCTGTTGAACACACAGCGTTGTTTTTAGGATAAATATGATAATGATAATCCTGACTGGAAACTCTGGAACAAGGCAGGCCAGAGCATCCAAGCTTGCTACTGAAATGTACCGTCTTTCTGGCAGTGCTCTAATTAGCGGCCACCCGGGACATTCTCACCATCTGTTTAGTGCCGGAAGTAATGTTCCCTTTTGCCTCCTTTGTTCTAAATCATCAAGAATGGCCAAGCTCACAAGTTTAGCGCTGGGGTTAGCATCATTCTCCCAGAACTGGCCTGGATCTCTAGGTGGTTACAAAAGTGAGAACGTGGCTGGGTTGTGGTTGACGGTTTTTCATGAGATTTCCTGGGTCAAAACTAGATACCCTGAGCATTTGCTGCATAAATAAACAAACGACCTCAGATGTTGGAATTCTTTGCCTCTGTGATGGGGGTGAGGTGGGGGAATTGGAGGAAAAAGTGATGGAAAAGTTAGAACGATTTCCCAAACCCTCTATAATTAGAAAAGTGTTAGGTTCAAGGAGTCCATCTGGGAAGATGCCCGAAGTTGCTAGTTCCTAGGAAGGGCACTCAGTAATCCCCTTTTCACTTGATGTTCAACCCTACTTTAAAATGCAGGCTGTCTCAGCCATGGATTGGTACAGACTCCCAGAGAACAGGGGCATTTGTGCTCACGGTTTTAAAGGTTTCAGTGAATAATTAATTGACCTCGTGTCTTTGCCTTGCAGTGAGACAGCACACCATACCAGAGCAGAACTGCTGAGAGCAGACACAGGGTCCCACAGCCCCTTACTAGGGCACACCCCCAATAGCCTAGAGACGTCTGCCCATTAGGCTCCATCTCCTAAAGGATCAGCTACTTTCCAATCTGCCCTGGGGATCAAGCACATGCGTTCTGAGGAACACATAAGATCCAACTGTAATCCTGATGGTCACATTTGCAGCTTCCTGACTGAGGCAGCTAAGCATAAGGAAAAGCAAACGACTTGGTTCTGTTCTACTCTAGTTCCCGAGAAGACTATTCTAGGAAGGCTCTGTGATGGAATCGCTAAAAGTGAATGCATTGAATGAAAACATAATAGAAATGATTAATAGGTGTGTCTTCATTACAGGTTCGCGTTTTACCTGTAATACTCAAAGACACAATGAATAGGCGAGCTTCAAGTTGGGAAAGGTTTGAAGCAAATATGACAGAATAAAAATATGAATATTCATAATAGATGTTCATACAATTCAATAAGAAAACCATTAAGACCCAAAATATATATCTAGAAAAGGGCAAGAAATCTCTAAAGAATAAAAGCAAGTGGAAAAGTCAACAGAACATAGAAGCTCCAACCTCACTGGTTTTGAAAATGCAGATTGAAATGGCAGCGGGGCTTGCATCCTTTATTAACTTAGCAAGGATCCAAAAGCAGTGCTCTAGAGGAAGGTGTAGTGAGGTAGAGTGCCATTGCCACCCAGAAGGTCTGAAAAGCAGCACACCAATGTGTACCCAGATTCAGGGATTCACTGTCTTGAATAGGTCACCAGGCCTTGAGATCTCATTTATACACTGGATACTACTCATGATGCATGATTTATTTAAATGGACCAAAATACACCAAACAATAGTTCAGCCCATGGACTGCAGAGCCATTAAATATGATAATGGATACGGAGATCTTCCTGACATGGGGAACTCAGCAGAAAGCCGGGAGGATACCGCAGTTGACTGTTTAATAGTTTCTAATGGAGAGAGACTGGTAGAGGAGTCTCCAAGTTCTGTTATCAGTTATATCAGGGCAACAGGATCACAGGGAGTTACTGTTTGCTTCTCAAATATTTTATCTCAGATTTCCCAGAAGAGATATCCTTTCTCCTTAAAACTGAGAAATAATAATGAGCCTCCTAGATGCCCTTTTCCAGATCAATGACTTGTTGGTTGACCATTATCTCATGTATCCCACAGATGGATAAATGATGCATCACATCATAGCATGTTTCCATTTCTTCTTGAAGTACCAGAGAGCTAAAATTAAATACACTACTTTTACCAAAATAAATGGTTATTTGAACTTTTAAGTCCCCCGTTCTCTGTGTCACTTTACATATTTTATATTTATTCTTATAGGCTAATGGTGTATTTTTAGTTAAGATCACACCTGTGATAAGCTGGAGAAACATTCTCTCCAAAGATGTACTTCCGAACATCATCTTCAGTGGCAAGTTAATGTTAGCTTATATGCCAGATGGAGTGATTAATATATTCCTAGAATGATCTGGAGGTATATAGCTCTGTGGCAGAGCATTTGACACACATATGCAAGGCACGGGTTCAGTTACCAGTAGACATATGTGGTATGCAGCAGAGACACCCCTACCTAGATTATTTTGTTGGGCATCAAAATACGTTAACACATTTCCTTAGAAGAAGCAGATCCAAGGTGAGCTGATGCACAGAGGCGAGGTCACAGGAAGCTGGAAACAGCTGCTTCATAAACCAGAACATGCATAACCTGGGACAAGAAGGTAGATCCCTCCCCCTTCTGAACTCTTACCCGCTGTTTGTGGTCATGCGTGAGGGTGATTTTAGCACGCCAGCCTGGTGCCCCATGGCCTAGTGTGCTGAGACTGTTTCTGCCCATTTCTATGAAGGCAACCACAGTCATCTGCACCCGTTCCTGCCATGGTGAGAGGATTTGTCCAGGATTTTCTACGCTAAGAGCCATATATGGAACAAACAATGCAAAATGTTTTGATTGCATTAATGTGTGAATTCTAGAAGGTTTGGTGCATGGCTTTTGGAAGATACTTGGAACTTTGTGTGAATGTCTAGAGATTTCCCGTCCCCAGTCCTTTCCCATGAGACCCTGAGAACCAACGCTGAAGCCACTCCTTCTTTGTCACCATTTCACCAAGCAAACCCCAGGGGACAGAACCGTTCACTCATTTGCCCACTTGCCTCTGCTGAGAACTGGAAGAACATTCAGTATGGACAAGGCTGCTCTATGTAATTATGAACTGTTCTAATGGAGCAGCTGAAAGAAGATCATTTCCCTCATGGAAGAGAAATTCTAATTTCTCTTGTGCCCTGAAGTATCTACCATGGGTGGCATCTGTCAGGTCTGAATCTAGTCAAGCCGGAGAGATTCAGAAGTGCCACAGCTCCTGTGTCTGCCATGGAGGAATTCACCAGGGAGGTGAGCTATTTGTGTAGCAACGATTCAGAACCAAGACAAATATTTGTGTGTGGCAAATAAATGCCAATTTTGAAGGATTTAAATCAAGTTGTTTGGTTTTGACACAGAAAGATTCCTGGGGTCAAGAAGCTATTACGTTGCCCAGCTAGGCCTGGAAGTCCCCAGTGGTCCCTGGGTGCATTCCTTACCTCACTACACTTGCCTGACAATTCTTCCTTCTTATGCAGATTCTTACCTATGAGCTGATAGGACACTGTGGGCTCAGTGACACCTGTGGTCCCTTCTGGCTCAGTTGAGATATATGTGTCATATCTATGTGCTCCAGAAACCAGGACTGTGACCACTTTGATGAGACTCCGCCTTAGCGTTCTCCTAGTTTTATTCTGCGGCTGTGATAAAATGTTGTGACCAGAATCATCTTAGAGGGGGAAGGGTCTATTTCTGCTTACAATTCCAGATCACAGTCTGTTTTTTAGAGAAGACAAGTCAAGAACACAAGGCAGGAACTTCTTGCTATCCCACACAACATTAACCCCAACCAAGGAACTCATGTCACAGTCAAAGAAGGTAGGGCAGGAACCATGGAGAGTGCTGTTTGCTGGCTGCCAGATGGGTTTAGGCTTAGATGGCTGCCTTACACAGTTCAGGTTCGCCTGCCTAGGAATTGGACCTCCTACAGTGTGCTAGGCCCTCCCTCCTATACCAATTCAAAATCAAGATAGTCCTCCACGTACATGACCACAGGCCAATCTGAGCTAGGCAATTCTTCAACCAAGGCTCTCCTTTCAGATGACTCTACACTGTGTTTGTTGACAGTTAAAACTAACTAGAAGAGCATCCACAACTCCATCTGAACTTTTCTTGAAGCACATTCCAGTTATTTGTGAGCTCGTCTTACATCCGTATATTCCTGGAGTCCTCAAGGCAATCATGTTACACTGTAGAAGACAGCTCCAGCCAAGCAGGTTTTGATTATGTGTTGTACACCAGCATCAGAATTCATTTCTATCAAGTTGAGGTCCTTTCCCACGATAGTCACCTTGGTAAAAGACTTAGTCACCAACATCCAAAATCACATAAAAGGCTAGCTCCCCAGAGTAGGAACTCTTGACCTTGGCTGATCAGACAGATATACCCACCTGTACTTGCAAGGTCAGGGGAAAGGGGAGAGGACTGGTCCTGGTAGCAGCCCCTCCCAGTCTCGAGTTTCAGTAGGTAGCACTGACATGTCATGTCCACTCTGTAAGCTGTGATATTAATGCCAAGTTAATGGCAGTGGGCCACTGGCAGGCAGGTTCATTAGTGTGGTTTTGATTCTATTATAGCCACTAACCTGGCATGTATCCATGTTTTGCCGAGTCTCGGTTTTCATTGTCATGACAGTTCTGTGAGAAGAACAATATCTACTTGGCTTCCAAGGATGTCAAGGAGATAGAAGCGGGACATCGCACCAATGGGATACATAAAGTTGGGCTCCTGCTTTTGTGTGATGCATGGGGAGAGAGGAGGGCCAGCTAGAAGCCAACTGATTAATTTCAGAAAGCATTTAAAGGCTCATAAATCAAGGCAAAGACTTGGGTAGAGATGAGAACAGAAGGATCGGTTGACTTTTCATTAGAAACAATGGCAGACTTTTAGCTTCCTCCTGCCATATTTTGTAATCAGAAACCCTGCCTCGCCCTAACCTCGGGAGATCTGTGAAGATACCTCTTCTGATATGACCCAGAAACTTTGTGATTCAGGTAGGAGGCAGGGTAAGGGAGTAGGGTGAGACATGCTATTTGCAAAAGTAAAAGTGAATTGTTTTCATTCTGTGTGGTTAGACCCCAGAACGATACCCTGAAGCAGAAGCCAGGCCTGTGCTCCCCAGACCTAAAATTAGAGAATCCTCTGGGTAGATACTGAACAGTTCAAGGTAAGAAGCACACATAACATTGGCCTTGTAAGTCCCCAGAAAGACTGCTAGACCCTTGTTTGACCGCTCTTTAATGAAGCCTTCTTGGAGACAGTCTCCTCCTCCAGAGAAGCAGAGTTTTCAGTCAGTACTTTAGCCCATCCCTTAAGCATAAATTATTCACAGAGAACCATTGGACATTTGAAGGGGAAAAACAGAAAAGAAAGACAGAAATTTTTAAGAAATAGAGATGTTACACACAGGAAAATCAAGGAAATGATGAATGAGAAAGAAAAGGGAGGAGGAGGAACAGAAGAAAATGATAGGTACTAATCTTGGGCTTAAGAGAAGTTGCTTCATCATGGAACAAGAACAGCATGCGATAAAGAAAGGAACGAGCTGAGAAGGTGATGGGGGGAAAGGCAATCACAAAATTAAAGCTCCCGTAGCATAGTGACACCATAAAGTTGAAATCTCCCAGAAAGTAGAATAAAACATCAATGAGAACTTAGGATACTGGTCTAAAAAAACTTAGCATCCAGATAAGTGTTTCCTAAACAACACATAAAGAGGGGAGAAATCATCAAATACAAACACAAAAAATGTGCTGCTCCTCACAGCCATAGGTTATTTATTCTGAAAGGGCTCTTAA
The DNA here is from genome assembly GCA_001685095.1 of Ellobius talpinus. Classification (NCBI taxonomy): domain Eukaryota; kingdom Metazoa; phylum Chordata; class Mammalia; order Rodentia; family Cricetidae; genus Ellobius; species Ellobius talpinus. Next base: position 22,034 of record LOJH01009713.1, read on the forward strand.
GTGTCCATCCCAATGACTTTTAAGAGACCCTCCTGTACAGACTATTCCACCTAAAAGGAACCAGAAGTCACTGGAAAAATGGTCAATTTGCAGGCCAAGACAAGAAGCATTGAAGGTGGAACACTGTGTCAAATGAAACGAGAAATAACTCACTGAAGTCTGGGTTGGCAAGGACTCCGGGAGCCAGTTTGGAGCAATTCCACTAGCCAGAGAGTAATGACTCCAGCATCTCATAAAATAACCACTACGGTGCACCAGGTGTGTTTCAAACCAGGCGTCTGTAATGAACCTTCCAAACAGGAAGGCCCATTGGCGTGGAAGATGCTAGCAATCCAACTCATTGAAAGCTAATAAATAACAAGAAAGAATCAAGGTTTTTTTATGTCTTTCCTGTAAAAGTGTAACTGTGGTTACCAAACAGTTGATAGGAAGGAGAAGGCTTTGCTTTAAGTCAGTAGTTCAACAAAGAAACAAAAGAGAAGGAAGACAAAGGAGAGTTTTGCCATGTCGTATCTCCCAGTGGAGTGAAGGACCCAGGCCAAGGCCGCTGGTGCTGCTAACACCATGGTGGCAATTGGACGTTTTGTGCCTCCTGATGAAAGCACACCACCACCTGGGAGGACCTTTTGCCAAATGTCCTCTCCTGCCGGCACAAACTGGGCAATAAAAACATAGTTTCCCTGTTCCTGGCTATTTAAGAGAGGAGGGGAATATTTTAGGTTAGGTCCCAGCTTGTGATGTGTGCAGGATCTAGGGAACTAGGTTAGTCTCTGGGAAGTGGTTGACTTAATATGTAACAGGTGACCTGGTGCCTCCAAGAGAACATTCCTGAATCTCTCCACAGAAGGATATTAGAAGTTGAGGTCAGCTGTCCTTCTATCAAACAGGTCAGTTCTTCTGTCTTTCAGGTCACCTTAGGCCAGTAGTCCTCCACCTCCCTAATGCTGCGACCTTTAATACAGTTCCTCACATTATGGTGACCTCCAGCCACAAGATTATTTTGGTGCTACTTTATAACTGTAACTTTGTGACTGTTATGAATTGTAATATAAATATCTGATATGCAGGGCATCTGACGTGTGACCCCTGTGAAAGGGGTCGTTCATTCCCCCCACAAAGTGGTCACAACTCACAGGTTGAGAACCACTGCCTTAGGAGGAAGGAATGGAGATAAAGCTTGCCAGGTTGGATCTTCTCCATAGTTACCCTCTACTGTCTTTCCCACGGTAGGGAGTGGCAGTGTGCATATCTCACCCAGTTCAGACTATTGAGTTGTTAAAGATGGAGTCCATAGGCTAAGACGTTAACTCCAGGACTTATGATGCTTATTTCAGTTTCCTTCTTACTTGAACCTGGACCAGGACCTGACTTGAGCCTGCACCAGACTTGGAGTCTAGGAGACCATCCCAGGAAGCAAGTGAAGGATGCAGAGAGAGAGATGAGAAAGTCAGTCAAGAGGCACTGATGTCAGGGAGGAATTTCTGCAGTAGGTAGTTGTGGCTCAGTACCTCTGAGAACCTCTGTGCATCTTTGGGGAACATGACTTGGTATTTTCTCATACAGAGGCAAGGAAACAGGAGTCACCTCAATTAGTTGAGTCATTGGTGTGCTACTGAGCATGCTCACTGAACAGAGATCAAATGCAGACAGGATCTAACTGCCGCAGGGCAAGTCAAGCCCACATCCAGCCAGTGCACGATAGGTCTCAGAGCAGAACCACACCAAGCAAGATAGCCCTGATTCTAAGCATGTGACTGCCACACTAAATCACTCTTCAGCATCTTTTATAAAACTCACACTTGGAACTGGGGGAAAGAGGAGCTGGAAGAGCCAGGAAGAATTTGCCTAGATTATGCATGGATCAGATATGATACATATATCAGGTGTCAGAAAAACAAGGATTGGAGTGGTTAGGGCCAGAGTATTCCAGAAAGAAATGGGATTCTCATTCTTAGTGTGCCCGCAGGGGTCTGACTTATGACTGGGGCTGCCCTCCAGAGTTCAGCATCCTTTGCAGCCAGCTCTTAATCAGATCTAATCCTGTCCCTGTCCGGGCAGCTTTGGTGAAAATGCTGACAGTAATCACAGACCCTGGCTGCGCAATTAGGTCACCAGAAGACTTTGAAAAACACTAATGCCTCTGCACCCAACCCAGAGCAAGGAAGATAAGTGGTCTGCAGTGACTCCTGGAGCTTTATAAATGCCCCCCAGGTGACCTAATGAGCATCCACACATCCTTAAGAAAGTTAGAAACGCTTAAACAGGGAGTCCCTGTTGCAAGCAAATATTATTTTAGCAATCAAGAAAGAAATTCTTACTTCTTATAAAGCTCCATAGATCTGGGAGAATGAGACTCCATAGAGAGAAATGTGGACAGGTGCTTTTGCCTACAGATCTAAGGTAGAATGATTGTCCCTGTATCATTGAATAGTGGCAATGGATAACTCCTCTCATCTTCTACCCATAACATCCTGCATTCCAGCCACATCACTTCAGATCCTCTGGCTTCAGCCTCCACCTTTATAAAATGGTTATATTTGCAAATGAAGCATGGATATAGTATGCCCAGGGCAGTTACACCAGAGGCTTTTGCTCCACATTCAGCCAGACTGGCCAAGAGTAGTTGTGTGTTATGAGCCACAAGGAAGCTACTTTGGCAGATAAGAGAATGTTCTATTTCTTCTGCTGTGTGCAGGTCAGCCAGACTCCATGTAAGAGAAACATTTGAGAAGCCAAACATCTCTCTTCCTCCAGCCTTTCCTGCCTAGCCCATGCAGAGCAGCCCCAAACCACAGAAACTGCAAGCCAGCTGCCAGCAACCGGGCCAAGTGATAAAGGGCCTCCGTAGCTGAGAGTGAGCGATGCTGTGTTCAACAGGACAGAAGAAAATATAGCTGGACCACTTACACACTGACAGCTTTCTTTCTTTCCCAAAGAATGAACACAGGAAGGGCCCCCTCCACCAGGCATTTTAAGGAGCCCGAGCAGCAGAAGGATGGCACAGTTGTGTTCCCAGCTTCAAGTGCTTCCACTGCCGTTTGAACCCAGTCACTGAATGGTATAGGTTTGTGAGGACTAAGCTGTTGCTGTTAGCACCAGCATCATTCAGAGCTTAACCCAAGGCAGGCATCAAGAGGAACAGAAGCCTACTGTCCAGGGAGGGCAGCATGTTTAGTGGTGTCCCTGTCCTTTCCACAGTAGGTGGTATCTGTAGATTTTTAGGGGGCAGAGGTTTCCCAGTAGGCAGTTAGGATTCAGTCTCTCTGGGGACCTCCAGGAGACTGTGATGAACACAACTAAAGATTATCCCATCCCAGGCCAGAGAAACAGGAGTCTCTTTCCCCACACCATCTCGCAGTCAGTGCTGGGCTGCTGCTGAACAGAATGGCCAGACCTTGTATGCAGACAGGGCTAAGTGTCTGCAGGTGATTATCAGGTGTGTCAAGGTCTCCCACCTACAGTCAGAAAACGGTGAGGCACAGAGCAGAACCAAATCAGCGTGGCTCTGATGCCAGGCATACTCGTGCTACACTAATTGTTCTTTGGGGTCTTTCATAAAGATTAGATCTTTAGGCTAGGGAAAGAGGCAAGTGGATCCTGACTAAACTGGCTGAGATTAAACAGGTATCATGTTTCTAGACCTTTTGGTGGCCAGGAATGACAATACACTAGTAGTACAGTCACAAATGAAAGCCAGTTCTACCTGGAGATCTTACTGGTTACAGGCAGATAGAGATGTTGAATTGCACGTAGTTCATTTCTAAACACAGCCTAGTACCTGATATAATAAAAGCGGGTACTTGAGCCTTGGGTGTTGCGATGATACACAGAAAAGGCATTGGTCCTGTAGAGACTCTTATCTGAGGTGAGTGTGAATGGAAAGGAAGAAACTTTAGTGGTGGGTGGAAGTAACTAAGCTGCAGGAAAGATGGGAGGGAGTACAGGCATAGTGTGTTGAGAAACAGCAGTCAACTGGGTGTGGCCGGAGTAAAATGATACAAGGGGGATGGAAATGGGTTAAGAAGTTACCAGGGGAGAGCTGAAAATAGACCAAAGACAGGACCATTTCCTCTGTTAAAGAGCAAGGGATCTTCACACACACTGGCTCCATCTCTTTACTCTGAAGCTTCCAGTCCACAAACGTCTTACAGTAAATAACTGTGTACTCCACATGTGGATCCCCAACTTGTTAGCAGATGCCAAATTGCCTTTCTCCATTCTGTTTTTTCAGAAGCTTTGAAAGTAGGCTATAGGCATCAAGACTAAAGGCTTGAGCATCCATCAGCAGGAGTAAAGGACATTGTCCTACATAAGCACATTGCAATTGTTATACCTGTGGAATCAAGCGTATGTTGTATCAGTTTTCTGCCATTTGAAATGCAGTTTGGACTGGATTCCCTCTAGGACCAGTGCCTTGTCAAGAATTCTCTGAATGAACTCTTTAGCTTTCCTGCTCTCTGTCTAGAGTTTGTCAAGGAAGACACTGAGTTTGGGCCAGTGGCTTCTATCTCTTTTAAATGTAGAATAATCTCCCACTTCTTTCTTGTTTTGTTTTTCTTGACATTACTGTTTGACAGCCTGGTGTAATGGCCCCATTCTGCAGTCCCAGGCCACAAAATTCAGTAAGATACTGATTCAAATTAACATTTTCTGTAGGTTTGCGGATGTAGGTCAGTGGTAGAACACTTGCCACCAAGTGGGACGTGTGGGTTTGACCCCTAGCATCGCAAACAAACAAATAGTAAAAAGTTTGTAGAGAACACCATAGTATAGATGTTTATGTATTCCCTCACAGTTAGAGTGTGATAAATATGTTTGGCAAGAAAGCTATGTAAAAGGGAGCATGTCCTCCCATTGTATCACAGTGAGAAACTCACAATGCCTGTTTTGTCAACAAATTGCTGTACTATATGGCTAACTGGGCTGTACTGCCATAGACTCTCCAATTTAAAGATGCATTTGGACCTTTCTAAGTAAGGGCAGTTCTGCAATACTTTCATTCCATTTGCTGCCTGAAATTCTTCTATAAAGAAAATCTCCCACTGTACCCCTTAAAATCATCACTGTAGATTCATGGGCTCATCTTTTATTTGCTACATTATAGCCTAATTTATGGAGATTGTTATGCTTCTTGGTGCTCACATTGCCCCAGATTGGGCCAGTGGGAGACCTTCAAAGGCAGCTCCTGTGCCCCTATTTGACTCGGAGTACTCACAGGCTGTCTGCCTTGCTTTGTACTTTCCTGATCTAGTCTTGGAGTTAACTTCTCAGAGGAACACAATGTCTTCACTGAAAATTGATGCTGGAAGCTAATTTACCATACCTGTGGCTGGAGATGTCCTCGCTTCACAGTGGAGAGTCTTAGGGATATCTATGTTTTAAAAACTGACAAAAAAAAAGGTTGTTTCCTTCTCTCTCCTGTTCCATATTGATTCTAAAGTATGTAAATGGAAGTTTCTTTGCCCCCCCAAAGCTCCTGCAGCCATTCAGTCCCAAAAGAACATACAGAGGCTTATATTAATTATAAACTGTTTGGTCTGTTAGTTCAGGCTTATTATTAGCTAGCTCTTACAACTTAAATTAACCCATAATTTTTGTCTGTTTTTCTTGGTGAGGCATTCTCATCTTACTTTCTTTGCATCTGGGTGAGGACTGCGTCTCTGCCTTTATTCTTTCCAAAATTCTCTTAGTCTGGTCACCCTGCCTATATTTCCTGCCTAGCTACTGGCCAATCCGCATTTTATTAAACCAATTCTAGTGACAAATCTTTGCAGTGTATTGCAAATTAGCATATCTTTTGACTTAAATTCTGAAGTCAAGGCATTTTCAAAATATATAGGTTGGATTAATCCAGCAGCATTTATAGTCAAATAGCTTATAGCAGCTGTTACTCCTTCCTCAGATGTCAAACAATACAAAGACAAAACAATAATATACAGTATCTAGACTCTCTGTGTATTTTCCATCTTTATGTGGCTTTTTTTGCTCTATTTCTTTTATTTTTATGTTTTACTTTTTGGTTTTTTGAGACAGAGTTTCTCCATGTATCTTTGGCTGTCCTGAAACTCACTTTGTAGACCAGGCTGGCCTTGAACTCACTGAGATCTGCCTGCCTCT
>LOJH01009714.1:0-20356 GCA_001685095.1 Ellobius talpinus
TTATACTTGTCTCTGTAGTTCCTGTTCGTTTACCCAGATTTTCCATATCCAGCCCATCTCTCGGTTTGTATTTTCTTTATTACCTCCATTTCAGTCTTCAAGTCTTGATCTGTTTCCTTTACCTGTTTGATTGCTTTTTCTTGGTTTTCTTGGGTATCTTTGAGGTATTTATTAATTTCTTCTAACTTTTCGTTTGTCTTCTCTTCCATTTCTTTAAGGGAGTTTTTCACTTCCTGTTTAAGGGTCTCTGTCATTTTCATAAGGTTACGTTTAAAGTCAATTTCTTCTACTTCTTTTGGGTTAGGATGTTCAACTCTTTCTTTTCCGTGTTTGCTGCATTCTGGTGATACCAAGTTGCTTTTCAGTATGTTGGAGGAATTTTTGCATTGTTGCCTGCCTGTCTCTTCCTTCAAATGAGGTCAGCAGAGTCTTGGTGTATTGTTCCAATCTTTGCTGTGGCTGACTGTGTACCTGGGAGTTTTTCTTGGTCTGCCCTCTCTTAAGTCCCCTTAGCACTGGAGCAGGCTCTCAGATCCCTTCCACCCTGAAGCAGGATGTCTTCGGGGATCCAAAGACCTCACAGATGGAGAGGCAGGCTTTGACGCAGGGTGGAATGGGGTAAAGAAAGCCAGCAGCAGGGAATACACCCTGCTGTACACCCAGGAATGCTTAGGGAATTGGAGGGGGCCTGAATTCAGTCCCCCGAGACTGTCCCAGAGTGTGGAACCTCAGCCTGCCTGGCCACGTGGCCACTTACTCACCTCTTGGCATCCCCTCAGCACAGGAGCAGGGTCTCTTTCCTAGAGAGAGTCTCACTTCATAGCCTAGAGTGGCTTCCCATTTCATGAATGTTGGCATAGCAAGTTAGTGAGAAAGGATGAAAAGATTGTAATAAGTGACAATATCTGAATGTCACCCTAACTTAGAAATAGAAATTCCCTTAAAATTACATCAATGATTATTATTTATTGAGATACACATTGTTGTAATGAATAATGTATAGTCAAAAGTTATCTGCAATTGGTCTGTTAGAAGTTATACCATATGATTCATTAAACTACTATTAAAGATGTATTTGGAGCCCTTCAGCAATATATTAAAATTCTTTTTAGTCTTTGCTATAAGAGAAATAGAATTTTATGGAAGCAACTAAACTAACCTTATTTATAAAATCTTATTGATAAAAACATTTTGTTGGGAAATGGCTTCAAATAAGATTTAAGATGTCTAATAGACATTGTTTTCTGTCTTATCCCTGAGCCTCTACCACATACATTTCTATATTTCTATAGTGATTTAACTTTATCTGTGTCTACTTTTTTCTTTTTTTAAAATTTATTTTCTACAGTAGAATTAAGTGTACTGCTTACTCTAAGAAACCTTTTCTTATTATATGGAGCATATGCTTGAAGAAATTAGGGAAACACAGAAGTACTATCATCAAAGTTCTTGAAAAGGGTCATGGAAATAAGATTAAAGTAAATTTCTCAGGGAGCAAAGTCAGTAATCCAGACCTCAGTATCCCTCCCACACACACTTTGGCCTTATTTTTTTAAAAAAAATGCTTTTTCATTTGATAGTAGCTATGTTAATGATAAACAAAAGTAAAAATGTAGTATCAGTTCTAAAAATACATTTTATTTATGCTAATGTGATCCTAACATATTTCAACATAGCATCAATAGTAAATTAATTGATGAGAAATTTTAGATGCTTTCGTTTTTACATTGTCTCTCTAAAGTCTGATGATTATTTGATATGTTCAATATTAGAAAGTTTGAACTTTGAATTTTAGTTCAGTTTCATAAAAAAATGTATGAGGCCTTGAGTCTGGGTCACAATAGGAAAAGGAAGCTAATTTCCCCCATTTATAAAGCATGTTTTGAGTTGTGTCCTGTGCCAATGTATTGAATCTATTTCAGTTATTCAACTCAATTCATTAAATTGAAATTTTGGGTTTTAGTGATCACAGTACAAGCACTTAATAGTTCCTTTCTACAGTTGACTTTAGAGGGCTTATAGAGGTAGTTCCTTTGATTTTACTTATATTTTTCATAGACTTTTTCCTATTTTACTAGTGAATGATGGTTTTGAGGGATCATTTTAGAGCTAGCCAAGCTATAAGCTCAGAGTATAAAGGGTAATGTTCTAGTTATTTTTTGTAATAAAACATGGATGAAAACTAACTTGGGAAAGAATGTGTTTCTTTCAACTTCCACTTTTATAATCCAACACTGAGAGAAGTCAGGTCTAGAATGTAGGGTAGGGACCTGAAAGAAGGAACTGAAACAGAATCCATGGAGGAATGTTCATTATTGGCTTACATTTCATGGTCTCTTAAACTGCTTATTTTTACACTTGAAGAGGGGTGGCACTAGCCTCAGAGGGCTTAACATTTTACTATCAATAATTAATTAAGAAAATACCTCCCTCCAACATACAGGTATATCCATAGACCAATGTGATAGGGGCAATTTATAAATTAAAGCTCTCTATTTCTAAGTTATACCATTTGTATCAAGCTGACAAAACTGACCAGAAGAAATGACCCCTTGTCAACTGGACACATGAAAATTAAATTATAACATTTACTTTCTAGTAGCTCCTGAAGAGCTTACATTTCAAATATAAATCCAAGTTTAATTTTTAAGTCTAACAGTCTTTAAAATGTTGAGTACTTCATTCTCTTTTCCAGATATTATCAGGCTGTAGAAGGGAGTCCAAGGTCTCTTTGAAAATTCAGTCTCATAATTCTGGATTGCTTCAAAATTTAAACAAAATCATATACTTTTTCATTCTAAGAGGGAAGAAGCATTGAACAGCTGCAAATCAAAACAAGACCAAAATTCAACATTAAAAAATTTTCTTGTGGAAGAATTAGGACTCATTCATAATCATCTGGTCTCCAAAGGGCAGAACATTGGTAACCCCATCTCTCTGGTTCTTCCATATACAAATACATCCCTTGTCTGATAATCTCAGGTCTGTTCCACTCCACACTTTCTGCTGTCCTTTTTGGTTGTCCCTATGTCCCAGCATTCTTAATATGTGGAGGATTTCCCAATGACTGGAGCTACATATTCACCAATGCCTTCTCACCCTATCACAAAGCCAAGTTACACCTCTTCCCTTGACCTCTTCAACATTGCAGCTCATTCTGCCATAATCAGTACTTTGTGGGGGACACTTATCAATTACCAAATTCAGCTACACACGTGAGATGCAGCCTTGGCCCCCTCTATACTACCTTATGTGATAATCCCAAGGAAATACTTCCCAAGTTTCCCCTCAGTAACATTGTTCTCTTCTTAACCACAGATAATTTCTTAGTCTTAGCTAGTAAACAATAATTTTATTAGTAAAACAATGTTTTCACTTTAGTCGCATTGGTCTTTTGTTAATAACAAAACTGAGCAAAAACATCTTAATCCACTGTCACATAAATGGCCCCAACAGAGTCATTGAGAGTCCCTCAGTCTTTTCTTGAAACCTTGCCAGCCAGTTCTCCCTTGCCTGAATTACTCTCAACATTATCTTCTTATGTTCCAACCATGGTTATTGAGCTCTAAGCACTCAATGACTTTTCTAGCTTAAGGCTCCTAATTCCCTCCATCACCTTCCCAAAAGACAACATGGTCAGATTCATTATAAAAATGCTCTAATTTTGGTACCAATTTCTGTCATGGTTACACTGGCCAAAACAAACTTGGGGAAGATAGATATTTATTTCAGCTTAATGTATATAGTCTACTATTTAGGGAAACCAAGTAGGCGTCTGGAAGTCAAGTCAGAAACCTGGAGGCAGGAACTGTACCAGTAGACCATGATGGAATGCTGCTTACTGACTTTCATTACATCCTTTGCTAAGCTTGCTTTCTTAATCACTTGCTCAGTGTCAGCAAGGTGAGAACCACAGTGTAATGGACCCTCATGTATCAATCATTTACCAAGAAACTGCATCAAAGACAAATATGTGGGTTTGTGTCAAGTGGACAAAATTTAACCCGACCACCATCTTATAGTGGTTTAGTATAACTTCTCTCTATGTTTTTGAAACATAAAAACATATCCATGTAACAATTCTGATTATCCCTATCAAAAATTCAAAAGTTTAATGAGTTTATTAACACTGATAAAATAGGCTTGGTTTCACATGACTTTGCCCAGCTCTATGCTAAGATGCTTTAGCATGTTCAAGGAAGATTAAATTATACTATCCCCATAAGTTATAGGTTAGATGTTTTAATGTGTTTTATATGTACGATGTTATCTTGACGAACTTACCAGCATGGAATTCCACTATGAAAACATGGAATCTACATAAAGAAGAAATTCTTGTTATTTATATATTGTCGAAATATGTAGTCTTTGTTAAACAACATTTGAAAACATCCCACTAAAAAACAATGTACATGATTATAGTAAAAAAGATTAAGATTTGAATTGATTTGAATTGGTGCACTGAACAAATCAGAGGGGCCTCTGAAATGCTGAAAGGCGTCTCCATTATACCGAAGGCCTGCATAGAATTCATTTTCTACCTGCATGACTGGTTAAAGTGAGACAATGATTTCTTCCTGCATTCTGTATTTACAGTTTTCAACCTTGTATGCATAAATCGATATTTATAAAACTGAATTTGGATCTTAAGATTTTGAGCTATGTTAACCTTACTGTGGTTTGAATGTAAAATGTTTCCCATGGATTTTCATGTTTGAATACTTGGCCCTCAAGTATTGTTGGTTCTATTCTGAAAAGTTGTGGAGCCTTCAGAAGGTAGAGTCTCACTGAAGGAACTGGATTATTGGGTGTGGGCTTTAACGGTCCGTAGTCTGGCCTCGTTTCCTTTAATCATATTCTTTTTGAGTATTGATGGAAAATCACCAGCCACCTTGCACTCTTGCCGTTATGCCTTCCTCACCACGATGGGTGGAATCTCTTTTTAAACCATAAGCAGAAATAATTTCTACCCCATTTAAGTTTATACTCGTCACATATTTGGTCAGGGCAGTAAAGTAACTAATACAATGACCCTTTTCTGATTGCAAGTATATGTTGAATTTCTGTAGTCTACACATTCTTTTATCTAGGGTACATATTATCTATTGTGATATAATTACTTATACAATTGTATTTACTTATTTGTTACAAAATTATTTGATTGGATGATGTTCCATCAAAAATAATTAAAGTTTTATCTAAACATATTTATATATTCATGCAGCATTCATTGAAGGATGGGCCAAACAGATACCAGTAGAGAATGGGCCGTACATCATGATCACATGCGTTCTATGGCAGAATAACATGAGCCAATGCAAAGAATGTGTACACATAAGGAGAAAAGAATTCAACTATGAATGCAAATTTTAGCTTCCTGGAAATCTGAGCCCATGGCTTATTGTGCACTCTGGCTATTTTTGTGGCTGATTAAGTCAATTCAAAGGATTATAATGAGACAGATAAAATTCTGTCTGCACTGCCTGCACCTATTCAATAAATGTCCAGTCCAGACAGATGCGTTACAAAACCAAGACGTGTCATGTCAACAGCTTTCACAGGGGCTGATGGATGTTGCCATGTGAACAACACTCTGGCAGGGTGTGCTTGGCTAAGGAGAGTGGCCATTCTTGGTGAATAAGAAATCAAGCCTACTAACACATTTTGGAGCTAACCATAAATAAGACTCCTGGAGAGATCCTGTGCTGCTAAATGTTTTGTTAATGGGTGCCAATATGTGTTTGATAAATTTGAGGGTTATTTCAGAATGTACCTATGCAGATGGCCTGCACTACCTAGCTGCTTTCATGATTTAGTTACAAGTATTTTAAATTCCAGCTGTCATCCCATGAACACTGACCACGAATGTTAAAATCCATAAGCACATTGCTGGAGGCAAAATTTGCTAGGGTCACCCTGTTAAGCGGTGATATGACTCAGCTGACCTCTAGCTCTGGGTTACTTAAAGGTACCAAAAGATATTTCAGAAAGAAGGTGACTTTACCCATTTTAGGGCACTGCCAGAGCTACACATAGAGTTTTCTTTTAAATCAAGGACTTTTAGAAAGTGAATCAATAGAACATTTTGATATTGTTACTAAAACAAAACCACATTTATCCTTTGTATTTGCATAGGACTTTTGAGGATCACAAAATAAAATGCAATAGGTCACTCTGTATGCATCTTTTTGCCATTTATCATGGCTAAAAGTAAATAGTTTGGATTCTAGAATTTGTTTTCTGTTACCTAATATGTGATAGTAGCTGTTCACCTGTTTGTCACTAGGATCAATCATCCTAAACAAAACAAACATCCTTTGTTCGGCTATGAAATTAAGTGATAGGGAAGGAGAGAATTGGGAACATGAAATCACAGCTGAAAGAAGATTAGTTGTATCCTCCAAAAGCCAATTTCCTATCTTGCAAATCCCAGCCCCTAAAACTAGCAAAATTGTAGTGAAAGGAATAGTTAGTTTTGTAGTTAGTCTTTAAAGATACTAGGAAAGGAGCTGATTCCATTTCTGCCTTTCTCATCCTGAGATTCTTATTTACCAGGTAAAGAGCAAAATACATTGGCAGCTGGCTGCTGGTCCCTGATATTGGTTGACTGTTGGTCTTCATGTAATCACTAGGAGATTAGCTAATATTTGTTCATACTTTTAAAAAAATCCAAATCTAGTGTTAAATATGAATTTGTGCTATTTGTTGATTCTTTAGTAATTACTAGATTCTTGGTGTCAAAGAACACATTGGAAATATATTTCTTCTAAATAGAATCTTCATATCATGATTATGTATTATCAGTGTGGTAAAAGTAAGAAAAAGGGACACGTTACTAAGATTACTAGTTATATAGTCCCTTCTACATCCCAATAATATCTGGAAAAGAGAATGAAGTACCATACAATTCCACTGGAAAAATAATAGGAGAAAAAAGAACGTAAAAAAGCTGGTGGGTATAAGACGACAATGTTTCTAATGTCAATTAGGCACAAGTAACAGCCCTCATTTAGAACGGTGGGCACAGACTGTTCCTGTTCTTATTGAATGTTGTCAACCACAACTATCTTCTGACTATTTAAAACTAAGTCTGAGTCAATAACCATAACCTGCTCTGTGAAATCCAGTGTGTTGTTTCTCTTTGCTACATAATCTTTATGATTTGTAACCCCTTTTATACACCAAGAGGGTATTGCAATACTGTAGAGGGATTAAGACAAGGTATCTTCTACAATGGTCAGTACAGAGTAAGTAAGTACTGGATAAAACGTTGAGAATATACTGCACTCAAAATTTCTGAATATTCTATAAGATTCTATTTCACCTGCAGTGAAATTTTAACAGCATGTACTCTTAAAAAGAGGTAGATAATTCATCTGTGCAATACTAGTAAGGATGCAAATTGAAGTCATCAAATCCTGTGGAAACAGGGCTATTTTGGTCATGAAACTTCTGAAGATGAGAACACTGACATTTTCAGGAAATCACCTTTATTGCATTTTATTTTCTAGATAGTGTATCTGTAAATAACATTTCAAACGTGACATGTAAGAACAGAGTCAGAATAACTTGCAGAGGTTTATTATATTCAATAACTGGCTTGTAGTTAACATTGTTCATTCTTGCTTAGCCTCAGGTAATATTCCACACTTTTTTAGACATTTCCACATTTAATCTTTAAGTAACCCATGTGAAATAGTTAAATTTTATGATCTAATTTTACAAATTAGGAAACTGGAGCACAATGGGTGATATAAATTAGCATATGTGTTTCACAAATTACACTTATAGTGTCTTAAAATGTCATAGAATTAATTCATGATTCTCACTTTTAGCTAATTAGGTTGAGTTCATTGAAAAGTATGTTCTAAATGGTGTCTTAGTGCTAGTCCTTTTTGCTGTGATAAATCCTCTGATAGCAGCAACTGAAGGGAGAAAGGGTTTGTTTCACAATTACACTACATCACGGAAGTGTGACAGCAGCAAGACGTTGAGCACACTGGTCACCCTTTGCCGAAATCAGGAGCAGTCATGGATTATACACACAAGCTAGCACTTAGCTGGCCCTCCGCACTCATAAACAATCCAGCATCTTCTGTCCTGAGAAAGTCTTCCAACTCCAATTGATATAATCAATATAATCCAGAGCAGACATGCTTTGACCAACCTAATATCATCAATCACTCAATAAACTTCCTTCCCAGAAGTTGTATCAAGTTGATAGTAAAATCTAGCCATCACACTTGGCTTTCATTATCCTTTTATTTTTCTTTTTTATTATTAAAATATATTAGTTCTATGGATAATGTGCATCATTGTGACATATTGTGTTACTTCTTTGGACAATTGTTTAGCCCTTTTGCTACTTATTAACTGGATTATTTGTTCTCAAATACATATTTGTAGAGTTTTCATATATGCTGGATCTAAGCTATTTGTCAATACATAGCTGGGAAATTTTTTCTTCTATTTAGTCTGTGTATTTACTTTCTTATCTCTTTCTTTTGTTGTTAATTTTACCTTTTTAAATTTGGAATTATTTATTAAACAAGCAGATATGGTTGGTATAGGAAATACAGGAAATATAATTTTGAAATAGATGTTTATTTATAATAAAATGCTATTACTTTACCCCAAAGTCAATTATATTTCAATAGAAAAATGTAATGAACCAAGAGTCAATGTTAAAAGAAACCAATCACAAAGGAGGATCTGTAAATGAATAAAATATTAAAATTTTTCAGTCTGATTGTGGTGACACATGCCCTTAATCCCAGAACTCAGGAGGCAGAGTCAGGTGGATACGTATGAGTCCAAGGCCAACCTGGTCTACAAGAGCTAGTTCCAGGACATGTAAGACTGTTACACAGAAAATCCCTGTCTCAAAAAAAGTAAAACATCAAAAAACAAACAAATAAACAAACTGAAAACCTAAAAGTAAAAAAGATTATTTTTTGTGTGTGTGTTCAGGTGAGGGTAGGAGGTAAAAGAATTGAAAAAGCTTAACCATTCTTTTTTAGAACATTTGCCATTCTAAAGAAACACATAAATTGGGTATAAGAAGACTGTATCTTTTTCAGAAAACAAAGCTTAATTTTTGAATCATATTTCTGAGTTTTTCTTTATTATTTTCCATATTTTCTTTTTTCCCCTTGGTTTTTTGAGACAGAATTTCTCTTCAGCTTTGGAGTCAGTCCTGGAACTCATTCTATAGACCAGGCTGGTTGAACTCACAGAGATCCGCTCTGCCTCCCAAGTGCTGGGATTAATGGCATGCATCATAACTGCCTGGTTGGTTTTAACATTTCTTAATTAGGTATATATCTACATTGATATTTCCAATTCACAAGGGTTCAAGTACAGAAAATTAAGAAATCAGAGCAAACATGATAATTTTAACAAAGTAAAATAACATATTTTCATTGTCTCAATAGTATTTGAATCTCTAACTTTATGAATAGAAAAAACTAGTTATTTAAACATTTTTCCCATTATGATTTTGTTTCTCCCCAATAAATAGTATGCTCAAATGCAACAAATTAGGTACAGTGTCATTTGTCAATCCCGCTATTTTTCTGAGATGTTAAAATATTTTCCAGGATGTAGCAGCAGGCCGCTTGTTCATCCTGGCCAACCAGAACCAAAATAACCACACAGAAACTACATTATTTAAAATACTGCTTGGCCCATTATGTCTTGCTTCTTATTGGCTAACGCTTACATCTTAATTTAACCCATTTCTAGTAATCTGTATATCGCCATGTGGCTATGACTTACTGGCAAATTTCCAACTGGCATCTGTCCCAGGCCTGGTGTCTCTCTGACTCTGCCCTTCTTTCTCCTAGCATTCAGCTTAGTTTTCTTTGCCTAGCTCTGTTCCCCTATAGCTCTGTTATAGGCCCAAAGCAGTGCCTTTATTTATCAATAGTATTCAAGCATACAGAGGGAAACCCCCACATCACCAGGAAGTCTTTACGCATATCTATTCCTTAGTGTATTTGCCTAGCAGTTTCAAAGTTCTAGGTTGTACACATAAGCATTTTTATCCATTTCCAGTTTATTTTTTGGAAAGTGTAGTGAGTCACTGAGACAGTTTTCCATACTTGTAAATGTGGGCATTTAGATTTTAAGTACTATTTTTAAAGAGACTGTGTTTTCTCCAAAGTATAAAAGTCTACAATGGTGGGTATTTATTTCTGGAGCCTCTATAATATTCTATTCCTGTGCACATTACATCAAGTCAAGACCCCGGGTCAATGGATTAACACATGCACACTGGTGCTTATATTCCTTTCTCTACTCATATACAGTCCAGGCTCATTGTCCAGGAGATGGAGTCACTGCTGTGGGAGCTCCTTTGGCCAATAGCCCTTAAGATACCAGCCCACTTGGGCATGAACTCATACTATAAATACAGCTGTAAAGCATGTGTTAGTTCTCTTGCTTCCAGCTCTCACTTCTGACTGCTGGACTCTGTTCCTTTTCTCCATTTGAGCAGAAGACTGTGATCTAGGACAGTAATCTGTGAGTCTCCCCTAAATAAACAAACCTTTATTATACATAATTCTGAATTAGTGTTGGTTTATTTGTATCTTCGACCATCAAGTCAGCTCGGTAATTAAGTCTCATTTCAGTTAGCAAAGTAAGATACAATCTCCCATAGACATAGCTATAAGTCAGCCTGTTCTAAACAATCCCTCAATGATATTCCAATGACAGGTGACTTTTAGAGTTTTGTTTCAGTAAAATTTATATTTTGCTATTATTCTGTAGCATAATTAGAAATAAAATATTAAGGTACTTATAGCTTTAAATTTTATACTGTGGATTGTTGTTTGAGGTCTTTTGCTTCTATGGCATGGTTGCTTTTTATTCTAGTTCTGAAGGAGCCATTGTAATTTTGATGTGGATCACATTGACTATATAAACCATTTATATTACCATAAATGAAACTGAAACTCGTTCTGCATTATAATGTCTTTTTAAATTGCTTTTGTCAGCATTTTATAATATTTATTTAGATATCCTCCACCTTTGTACCTAGCTTTACGACTTACAGGTTAAAGCATAAGTTGTGATCCTCTTCATCTGGGGTTCAGTAGATCTAGGTCGAGATGACAGTAACAACTAGGTCTGATTTCTTTCAGCATCCATCAGATAATTCTGAACTTGTTAAGGTACCAGGACTAGATGGATAAAAACAGCAGATGTGGACAAGACCAAAATTAGGAATTGATACAACTCAAATTATATCACATTTCCTTATTAAAGCAAGTCAAACTATCATTCCATACAAATGAATCTGTATACTTTACACTCAAGTGGAAGGGATAAAGTGACATTGAAGTGGAATGTAATAATGGTGCTCATATTTTCGAGGCAAGACTAATGAATAAATAATAAATAAATACATAAATGAAAATGGATGTGATAGCAGGAAGAGTCTACATTTATTTGGAATTCTTTCATGTTTTTGCCCATTCCACTCTTTCCAAGTTTTAGTGAAGAAAATATGCGACACAATGTTATAATTATTCTTCTAGAAGATTCTTTGTTTCTGTCTTCAGGTGGTAGCAATAGGCTACTTTATATCTCTGAGTTAATGAAGAATTCTTTTAAAGCTTTTCCTTCATGTGATGTTCAAAGAAAGGGATGAAAGAAACGAACATTATTCTGCATACTTATTATGTGTAATAATTTAGTTAACTTTTTAAAATGTCTTGTCTTCTTACACCAAGTGGAACAACATTGCTCCATGCTGTCCTTGTTTTACTCTAATATTCACATTATGAAGCAACTACTTAATGAGGTTTTTATACAAGTCACACATTTTTCTGCGAGAAACAAAGTATATGCTAATTCACCCTGGAACAAACATAACAAAATTAATACACATATGTGTTCTGAGAAACTTAAATAAAGCCTTGTGAGAAAACTCTCAGAATTGCCTTTAGATAATTGTTTGAAATTTGTAGGTATTATTCATAGGTTCAAAATGTTAAGTATACAATAGGACCCAGGGATTGCTACATTGGAAAATGTTAAATGTTTGTATTCTGAAGAAAGAGCAATTTAAATAATTCACTAGATTGGGTTTTAACTACCCATATGTGAAAATATAAAGCAAAAATCAAAGGCAGTACAGATGGGAGAATTGTGGTCAATTAGAGATTTATAAATGAAACACACAGTTGGATGTGATGCCCAAGGATGAAGAAATAGTTGAACATAATTCTAGGTATTTCCTTGTTCACACATCAAATATCCAGGCATAAATAAATTTCACTTGTGAACACCCTTTATAAGCTAAATATAAAGGTAGCAGGAGAGAAGTGCTACTGTAGAAACCATCACACAGAATGTTTCTGTGTCAAGTGGCTCATTGCAGTAGCGGCAGCATATTTAAAGCAACCTGTTACCAAAAAGTTGGGTGTGGTGGCTTATACCTACAATTGCAGCATCTGTGATACTTAAGAGGGAGGAGTACATTAAATTCAAGGCCAACATGTATTGCATAGTGAATTCTAGTCTAGCCTGGTTTATATAATCAGTCTCAGTCTCAGAAACTATCTCTTGAAAAGCCATAAATATGAAAATTCAATTTATAAATAAGTTTGTAACCTATGGCTTTATGGCTATTATTAAAATATTTATAGGCTAAAGATTTATACCTGATTTGATTTAATATTACATTGAAAACATTCTGTTTCATTAAATGTTGTAAAAACACACATTTCACTATTCTTGTATACCATATTATGATACTTTGCTTTCATACATTATTTAACCATGTTCCTAATATTTATCATCTGGAAAAGTTTGACTTATAGGCAAGTATGTCTTGAATTTGTTAATTGAGGTTGATAGCACCTGGTTACTCTTGTGGCACCTTTCCTTGGGCAAATAAATGTGAACTCTATGCAAGTAAAGGAAGTGAGCTAAGTGCAATTATAATTTATCATATCACTCTATAAAGATGACTTATGAATAGGAGTTCCATCACAGATGCCTCCTGTTAAAAAGAATGTCATTCCTCTCATAACATCACCTAAAAGATGCTTCAACTCTTTAACCATCCTTAGAGCAGGCTGTGTTGAGATAATCATTTTGCACACCATGTGAAGATGTGTCTCTGTTTAACTTCAACTTCATAAGACAACTTCTGACTGGTTTAATATAGAGTTGAACAGCCAATAGCTAAACAAGAGAGGATAGGTGGGACTTCTAGACAGAGATAGGAAATCAGAGAAAGAATTATTAGCCAGACGCAGAGGAAGTCAAGTATTGAGGAGAGGTAATATACTAAATAGCAGAACATAAATTATTATGGATGGGTTAATGTAACTTTTAAGAGCTAGCTGGGAATGAGCCTAATCTCATGCCAAGGTTTTATGATTAATAAAAAGTCTCCATATTATTACTTGGTAGCTGACATCCAAAGAAAGACCAGTTACAAGGCTGATTTCCTCTATACCCCCCCTTTACAAACTTCTTTTTATTAATTTTTCTTTTATTGAAGTTGATTTTTTTCATACATATATTTGATTATTGTTTCTCCTTTCCATTCTCTTCCCAGTTACTTCTGACATCACCTCTATCTGGATTTACACACTCTGTCTCTACTTTGAAAACAAACAATAAAGTAAATCAAAGATAAACAGATCAAAATATGACAAACAACTAAGCTAGAAAAAAAATAACCAAAGATAAATCATAAGAAATGCATACAGAAGTCAAGCAGCAGTGACACACTCCTTTAATCCCAGCACTTGGGAGGCAGAGGCAGGCAGATCTCTGTGAGTTCAAGGGCAGCCTGGTCTACAAGAACTAGTTCCAAGATAGTCTCCAAAGCTACACAGAGAAACCCTGTTTCAAACCTCCCCCCCATAAAAAGAAGAAAGACAGTAAAAAGAAATGCATACAGACACAGAGACACAGACACACACTCATGCATATCCAATCCCATGTAAACCACAATCCAGAAGGAATAATATATACATGAAATTCCCCTGTAAAGGAAAAATAAAGTAAATACCTTGACATAACATTTTGAGAAAAGAGCCTCCAAACCTGTGGTTGAGTTCATCTTGTGTTGGCCATCTACTGTTGAGTGTGGGGCCTGCCCTTAAGTGTGGTTTGTTTCCCCAGTAAGGCTCCCTTGGAGAAAACTAATTTTTCATTTGCAAGTAGATGTCAATTTGAGATAGCTTCTGAATTAGAGATAGGGGCATGTGTCCACTTCTACTTTCTGTTCTAGGACCTCATCTGGTACAGAACTGTGCCGACCCTGTGCATACTGCTGCGATATCTGTAATTTCATATGTATCCCATCCTTGTTGCAAGTAGAGGACTTGTTTCCTTGGTGTCCTTTATCCCCTCAGGATCTTACACTTTTTTCTATTGCCTCTTTCTCAGGGTTTCCTAAGCCCTAAGGGCAGGGATTGGATGGAGACATCTCTTTTAGAGTTACGTGTTCAAAGATCCTTCATTCTCTGCTTATTGTCTGACTGTGAGTCTCTGTATTCTTCTGCTTCAAGAAGAAGCTTCACTGATGATGGTTGAGCAAGGCACAGATCTATGAACACAGCAGATTCTCTGTTGGGGGTAATTTTATTGCTGCATTATTTTATCAGAGCAGTACTATTTGGTTTTCCCCTAGGCCCCTGGCCTATCTGGTCTCCAATTCTTTGCCATGCAAGGCAGCATTGAATGTATGGATTTCATATCATGGAGGCTTAACTCTAATGAGATATTGATTGGCTATTCCCACAAGCTTTGTGTATATCATTGTGCTAGCATATCTTGAAGCGACTCAAGTAATTTGAAGGTTTTGTAGATGGGTTGATGTTTATGTTTTTCTTCTGGTAACATGCAAAGTACCTTCCTGTACCAAAGATGCTAGAACATAGGAATGAAGGATATATGTAGGCATTAACTCTATTCTATATTCAAAGATTGTGCAGGTGTTGTCTTCAGCAATAGGGCCTTCCCTTCAGTTTTTGGAAAGCAACCAATAGTCTTGGCAGTATCCTAGGTTGTTTAGGGGCTCCCATGAATCTCTTTGGCCATAGAGCTATATTAAATATTACTCAATCTGAGTACTGGAATTGTATTAAAGTTGCTCTCTCTTAGTGGCTGCATAAGTTGCATTCTCACCAGCAGTGGAAGAGTGTTCCCCTTAATCTACATCCTTACCGTTATGAGTTGTTATATGGTTTATTGATCTTGGCCATTCTGACTGGAATAAGATGAAAAAAACCTCTAAATAGATTCGATTTGCTTTTCCCCACAGCTGAAAAAGGATGTTGACCTTATCTTTAAGTGCTTCTTAGCCATTTGAGTTTCCTCTATTAAGAGTTCTTTGTTTAGATATGAGCCCAATTTTTAATTGGAGTAGTTCCCTGATAGCTAGTGTTTTGATCTCTTTATATATTTTGGATGTTAGCCTCCTCTTAGTTGTATAGTAGCTAAAAATCTTTTCCCATTTTCTAGGCTGCTGCCCTGTCTAAATGATGGTGTACTTTGTCTTACAGCAGCCTTTTTCATTCATGAGATTCCATTTATTAATCATTCTTTTTAATGCCTGTGAGATGGCTCAGGGATTAAAAGGCTAGGCTCACAACCAAAAATATGACTTCTCTCTTTTTTTTCTGGCAGCAACTGTTTGAAAAGGCAAGTATGTGACCTTTATACTTTCCCTTCCAAGTCAACCTGTTTCAGGAAAATGCATTCCTTCACAGGCTCTTAGATGTTGAATTACAAAGACTATCAGAAGATCAAAAGGAACATTTCCAATTTTCTCCATAAGTTGCTAACCTGTGACCTTGACTAACTTACAATTAATAGAGACAGCCATTTTTATTGTTCCTTTCAATCCTCCAAATACTTTCTTTCCGTCACATTCTTTTCTTACAGTAGCATTGAAAACCCACTTTAAAAAAAGGAATATTTTTTACCAGAAAATAGACTGAAATCTATGTCTAAGTGGAGACTTAATATTCTTGTTGGGTAGTTCAATCAACCATCTAAGAATCACCTCATGAAAGGCAAAGTCTGAGGAGATAAGAAGTATAATTATTATTTTAATAAAACACTATTTTTCCCCCAGAAATCCTACCCCATACTGCTGTTTTTGGAGCTTCAACCTTGTGCTTCCTAAGTCAGAAAGTGCAATTTTTCTTCCTTCTCTCTCTTTTCTAAGTGTGCTTTCCCTAGCACTTCAGAATTCCTTGTGCTTTTCTCTGAAGCCATTCTGCCCTTTTGTCAGGCTTCCACTTGTCTGCAGTACAGTGACCTCTGTTGCTGAGCATGCTTGCTTACCTCCAATGACAGGGATTTTGTTCTTCCTCATCTACATCATTCCATCTTCCTCCTCTGGAGAACTATGGCGAATTCGAGATAGTTTTCCCTGTTTTTCTTTCCTTAAACTTGAATATAATTGTCCTCCTGTCTTTGTCTGTTTCTGTTTTTAAATCCAGTTATTTGTGACTAAAATCAATGAGAAGAGACCTCAGTTTCCTTGGTAAAACTTGTTGCACCCTTGGTGAGATACCTCTATTTTCTGCTAACACTTTGGTGATAACAAAACTAATAAAATGTACAGGGTTAGAGGGCAGGGAAGCATTTTCTTTCTTTTTTATGAGGACTTCATACACAGAAATGTTATAAATGGTAACATTCTTATATAACATTCTTAGTAAGTACTTATGATATAGTAGTATAAAATATGAATCTTTTGATTAAAACATAGAATTTTATGCAGGTTACTACACATATCTATAGGTCAAGGGAAATAGACAAGAACTCCTGAGTAAATTGGGAGTGTTTGGGAATGGGGGTGGGGAGTGAGGAGGGGAGAAGGGGAGTGGAGTGGAGAACATAAGGGATACTGAAGGTTGAGATGGAAGGACAGAGAAGGAGAGCAAGGAAAGGGATATTTTGATTGAGGGAGCCTGGTACTCGGGAAATTCCCAGGCATACACAAGGATGACACTAGCTAAGAATCTAAGCAATAGTGGAGAAGATTCCTTCACTGCCATTCCCCTATAATCAGATTGGTGACTACCTTAATTGTCATCATAGCACATACATCCAGTAGCTGATGGAAACAGATTCAGAGATCCACAGCTAAGCATTTCTCCAAACTCCTGGAGTCCAGTCGTAGAGAGGGTGGAACAATAATATGAGCAAAGGAGTCAAGACCATGATGGGAAAACACACAGAAACAGCTGACCTGAGCAAGTAGGAGCTCACAAGTGAGTGTGTCAGACTCCAGAGTGACAGCTGGGAAACATGCACATGACCGAACCAGGCCATATGAATGTGGTGACAGTTGTATGGCTTGGACAATCTGTGGGGCCACAAGCAGTGGAACCAGTATATATCCCTAGTGCATGAACTGGATTTTTGGAACCCATTCCCTATGGAGGGATATCTTGCTCAGCCTAGATACAGGGGCAAGGGTTGTGGTCCTGCCTCAAGTGATGTGACAGATTTTGTTGACTCTCCATGCTAGGCTTCACCCTCTCTGATGAATGGATAGAGGATGAGGTAGGGGAGGGAGAAGGAACTGGGATTGGTATGTAAAATAAGATTGTTTTAAAAATAAAAATAAAATAAAAAAATTAGAGTATTATGCATGTTGGTAGCTGCACATATCTATAGGTCAAGGTTTAGGATATAGTAAGGAATTATGCTGGCCTAGTAAGGAATTATTCTGTTCTAGCAAAGCAGCAATCATAGCTGTTCATGACCTCTAATATTCATGGCTTCACTATATACTAGCCAGAAATTCAGTAATAGGCAGAAGAACGATACAGACAACAATGGTGATTAAGCCAATTTCAAGTATATGAGGTTTTATTTTCAGGTTACCAAGCATGGGCTCATGCTTCAGTCTTTCGGTGCTGAAGCTCAGAGATAAAGTGTTTATGAAGGCAAAAATCACAAAACCACAATTCATACCAAAATCAGATAAGGGTCAGGGTAACCTTGAAACACTTGGTCCTGGAAGAACATAGTAATTATTTCAGACCTAATGTAACAATTATTTTTGACTTAAACCTTCTTCAGTTATTTTAGCATAATTAGTTTCTTTAACACATTTGGGCTATGGTAAAGGCCAAGAAAGTCTCAAAGGTATTGCCAAAGCATATGTGACTGAAGCGTGGTAGAGGGCTGAGAACTGTCTAAGTAAACACCAAATGGAGTCAGAACAAGATGGCATTAACTTTTTCATTCTAGAATGATTTATCTCCTGCTGAATGAGCATTAACTCCAATTAGACTGTTGCTGTTTTCCATGGATATACATGCACCTTGCTGATATGTTGCCACGCTGGCCATTTTTATGGTTTATAGATTTTGCAGCTGGATAGGACTGTTCAGCTGCTTCTTTGCCTGGGAGTTTACATACTATTCTCTATATCATAAAGGCTAGACCTCAGAAAGGAAGCATTAAGGGCAGATCCAGTTCAAATCATCTGAGTCTTGTGTTCTAACTGTGTAGTTTCTTCTGTTATAGGGAACCAAGTCCATTACAGCAAATGAAGACCATCTGAGAAAGCCACAACCGGACACATTGCAGAGATCAGCAGATTGCATCAATTCAAGTAAAAATGGCTAAATCTGTATCACATTTCCTTCGTCTATGGCTCAGGGAACACTGAAGAAGAGGGTATGGGGAGATAATAAGAATGAGAATACCAGGGCATCTTCAGGAAACAGTCTGACTTAGAATATTCACATACAATATGGTACTAACTATTAAGTAAATGTTAATCAAGCTGCAATCCACAGACCCAGAGAGGTTAGGTCTTTACCTAACCTCAGAGGACACTTGGATCGCTCTGAGAAGGGGAAAACAGAAGAGATTTTGCTGGTGGACTGGGAAATGTTGGGAACAGGAGGCAAGGGGTCAGTTGTGGGGAGGGGATGGAGGAGAGAGTTTGGGGAAAGAGAGCTGGAATTGTGGGGCATTTAGGGTAGGATATGGAGACCTAGTGCAGTAGAAACTTTTTGATATCTGTGAGGGTATCCCTAGTGTAGACTGCTAATAATGGAATAATACATGAGTCTTGCATGACCTTCTTTCATAGCCAGGCAAGACTTCCAGTGGAGGTACTGGGTTGCATTTGGCTGAGCTGTTGTACAAGGAGGTACCATGGAGGTCCCTAAACAGCCCAGGCTGATGCTAAGACAGAGGGTCGCTCTCTGAAAACTGACAGTAGTGCCCTATAGCTGAGGACAACATCCACATAGCTCACGAATGTAGAGTGGTTGAGCTGGTGCCTGCATGGAGTCATCACCACTACATTCTAGTTTGCTTGGCATGGGAAGATACTCTGCAAGCTATGGAAAGAGAAACACGGACACCAGCCCATCCGTAAAACCTTTTACCTAGATTCTGTCCTTCATGCAAGATATACCGTGAAAATGGTGCCACAGAACTTGTGAAAGTAGATGACCAATGTTTGGTCTACTTGAGACCTACTACAGGACAGTTAGCTCATGCCCCGTATTGCATAGATAGCCAAGAACCAGAGACTGTATTTTCCAAACACTACTAGCAAAATAATTTCTAATGATATTCCGCTATACTCCTAGATCAGTGACTTGGCCACAGAAGGGCTTCTTCTGGCAGCAAATGAGGGCTGAAGAGACCAGATATTATGCAGAGCACCAGACATTTTGTGGTGACTCTAAGTTGGAGCTCTCCATTGGGTCCCTCTGTAGAAAATGGGGAGGAAAGCTGTATGAGTCAGAGGGGAAGGAGGATGCCAGGAGAACATGGCCCACTGAATCAACTACGGGCTCACAGACACTGAAGCAGCAAGAAGAGTGTCTACATGGGTCTGCACCAGGTCCTCTGAGTAGATGGTACTGCTGTTAGCTTGGCATATTTGTGGGACTCCTAATGGTGGGAGCAACTGTATCTCTGATGTTTTTGTCTATTCTTTGGACTCTTTTCCTCCTATAGGGTTATCTTTTCCAGCCTGGCTATGAAGAAGGCATTTTCTTTGTTTTATTGTATCTTAGTTTGTCCTATTTGTCTGTTGTCTCTTGGTGTTGTAAAAGGTGTGGCAGGCTGCTTCCTGCTGCCCCACTCCCGGCCGCTGGCTAGCTTATGCCCGAAATAATTGCACAGAAATCTGTATTAATTAAATTTCTGCCTAGCCCATTATCTCCAGCCTCTTATTTGCTAACTCTCACATATTGATCTAACCCATTTCTTATAATCTGTATTGCCACTTGACTGTGGTTTACCGGCATGAGTCTAACCAGTGTCCATGTCGGAGAGGAGGGCCATGGCATCTGCCACACTGCCTTCTTCCTCCCAGAATTCTGTTCTGTCTACT
>LOJH01009715.1:5345-28149 GCA_001685095.1 Ellobius talpinus
CTCTCCTCTCTCTCCTCTCCCTCTCTCTCTCTCCTCTCTCTCTCATAAAGAAATAAAGTTCTGCTACATGAAAGATAATAGGAAAATAAAAAGAAAACCAATCTGTGAAGAGGCAACATGAATAAGATGGAGGGATAGAAATTCTGATTCCACAGAAAGTCCCACCAAAAGAGATGTCTCTCTTCCTTCACACACACACATGCACGTGCGCACGTACACACACACCACTGTCTTCAGCTATGGGGTAACACAGCTAGGGAGACCCTCACCAGAATCTGTGCAGGCTGTTTGGATTCCTAGGCTCCAAAACATAGAAATAAATGAACTTTTCTTTTTGAAGTTATCCTGTCTCTGGTATTTCATTATAGTAGTAAAAAATGCACCGATACATTCAAGATATGTAGTTATAAGTCTTATCATTGATCTGAAGAAAAAAGGTCGTAGGGTTAAATATGCACAAGAAATGAAGTTTAAAAAAGAAGACAATTCTGCCATTTAATGAAATTTTCAAGCATTCTGCTGGGTAAAGTAAATTAGGCACCGAACAGAAACTGTTCTATACATGAAATTAAATCAAACTTATAGACATAGAGAGTAGATGGTGTTAATACTGAAACTACAGTCAAAAAGTCCACACTTTTGACTTAATACATGTCTTAAACATGGCAATAATTATATATTTTTCTAAGGTCTACTGCAGTATGTTAGTAATAATTAACAAGCATATTGTACATTGCACAATGGCTGCAGAGTAAATTTCTCATTAAAAAGATATTTTTAAGACTTTGAAGTGATTAATCTGTCAACAAGCTCAATTAAAATAAAATAAAATAAATGCAGAATTATCTTCATTCTATAGTCTTCTAAAAAGCAGATCACTCTTATCTTGCAAAATCTAGATGATTATAAGTAGTCAATTTACAATGAGTATTTTAAAAGTAAATAAAACATAGACTCAGAAAAAAATATTTTCAAGGACACATGAGACAAAGGGCAGCTTTTTAAAAATACAAAAAGAACTCTTAAAGAAGAAAGGCAATCATTTCTATTAAAATAAGCCATTACTATGAGAACTGATACATTAATAGAGTAATGCTGAAGTATAATAACTTTCACACAAATTCAGAAACATTTTCATACAACAATATCAAGATTTCTAGAAAGAAACTGTGAAAGAGCTCCCATCACCAACACCTCTAAGCAAATAAAATATTCAGGAATAAATTTAAAGAAGTTAAAAACAGTCTCTGTCATGAAAAATCATAAAACCTTAAGAAAAAAATTAATTGTAAACTCTTTGGCCTATTAGCTCAGGCTTATTATTAACTAGCATTTCCAACTTAAATTAATCAATAATTCTTATCTTATCTTATCTCTTATTTTAGCCACATGGCTTTGTACCTCTTCTTAATAAGGCATTTTCACTTTCTTCCTCTGCATCTGACTAGTGACTGCATCTTTTTGCCTTTCCTCTTCCCAGAATTCTCCTAGTCTGGTTGCCCCACATATACTTCCTGCCTGGCTACTGGCCAATCAGTGTTTTAATAAACCAATAGGAGTGACAAATCTTTAGCTTACAAAAGCATTATCCCACATCATGACTCTCTCTAGCTCTAGTTCCAGGGATTCAACACTTTCTGCTAATTTCTTTGGATACCAGAAACACATGTGGTTTAAACACATACTAATGGGCAAACCCTCACCCATGTAATGAATGAAGATAAATAAATCAAAAATCTTTTAAAAGTTACCCCTGGGGGGAAAAAACCTAACCCAAACCAAGCAAAACACTCAGAATGTATCAAAGTCCTAAGCAGAGTATAAAAAGTGATAGAAAAGGAGCTGGAGAAATGGTTCAGTGGTAAAGAGCACTGACTGCTCTTCCAGAGGACCTGGGTTCAATTCTCAGCACCAACATGGCAGCTTACAACTGTCTGAAAATCCAGTTCCAGGGGATCTGACACCTTCACACCAATGCACATAAAAAATAAAGATAAATAAATCATAAAAAATTTTTTAAAAAGTGATAGAAGAAAGCATAGCATAGAGGAAGTCAGTGACAGCAATTGTTTTGTAGATAAGACACTAAAATCAAAAGAAGTAAAACCAGCAATCATGGAAAGGAAATAACGTTATTGAAAACTAAAATGCTTCTGCAAAGGATCCAGTCAACATAAAGAAGACCGAATCCACATTATGAGTAAAATCGTACAGTGTGCATCTGATTTGGGATTAGTATTCAGAATATAGAAAGCCTTTACAGAATTCAACAACAAAAGTGATCCAGTCAAAATTAAGCAAAGTCTGTGGATAGAAACTTCTCACAAGAAGCGATTCTGATAGTCAACAAATTTATGAAAAAGTTACGTGTGTTTTAGTTTGGGTGTGATGAGCCCCCCCCCAGGTAGATCAGCTGGTAGTGTCATGGGCAGCTCAGTGGGAAGAACTGCAGGTGACTAAAAGGCATCTATGCTCTCCTGCCAGCGTTGACGGGTACAGCTGCTCATAAGCAAAGTTGCAGAGCCTGGCTGGTGCCCTGCAAGGAAGTCTGTCTTCAGAAGTCATTGAGCTTCTCCCTATTAGCCACAGTTATTTGATATGGACGTGGACCAGTGTGAACCTGTTCAGGCCATTACTTATATATAGTTAAGTCCCCTGGAGCCAGAAGAACTTACCAGCTGCACTGAGCAATCTGGGAGAACACTGTCAGGCCCCTTTTGTTTTCTCTTCTCCTAGCTGGCAAATCATTGACAAATTAATGAAGGGCTTTCTCTTTTACATAAAACACACGTCTCCATAGCTCTGAGGATGCAGAGAGCAAGAAAACAAAAATACACTGCCGAGACGACTGGGGAAGAAGAATGAATAATGAGGTCTGATGTTGCACTAGATTAGCACTAGCTTGTCAGAGCAGAGGGCAGCTTATTGGGCAATCCATTTTCCTCACCAGTTTTGGAGTATGTGTTGGCCAGCCTCTGGTTGACTCCCACAATAGTTCATCCAAAAAGACAAAATGGTGACAGGCCAATACGTGAAGCCACAAATGACATGACAGGATGACCCATCTATTCAAATTCCATGGCTCAGACTGTCCCATCATAAATACTCATTCCACCAGAAAGACCATATTAAGCACTTATACACATTCCCTGTAAATATCAAAAGTTCTTTGGAGTCATTCAGAGAAGTCTGTGCTGAATTAGAAGCAACCCAAGCCATGCACGGCCTAGCCAATTATCTTTGCGGGGTCTAAAACTTGGGGCATCAGGATCACTTGGGGCATCGGGATCACAGCACACACACTTTCTGAAGTGTTTGTGCACACAGAGATATTTTCTGAGAGTGAGCACTGAGCAGTTGTACTCGCGTGCTCTGCTAGACAGAAAGAGTCCTGGAGGCAATCAGAGTTTCGCAGAGAAACAATCTGAATATACCAGGGTCAAGGGGCTCAGACAGTATTCCCTTGACAATATCCCACCTGGAATGGTGACATCTCTCAAGAACCAGAAATCCATTCCCTATGAGAATGGCTCGGTCTATCTGACTCTATTATGTTCAGTCTTGAAAATTCCTGAGGTGGAGAGACACAGGTATCCCCGTCATAGACCCATGATGGTATTTCATCTAGCATGAGGCAAGACCTTCCTGTGAAATAGGGGGCCACTTGTGTAGGGTTTGGTTTAAAAAAAAACTCTATGCTCCTAGAAAATTAAAGTGACATTTGAGATTCTCCAGTTGAGGCCTTCTGTTTATTGCTCTGAGTAAATGATGAAGGCAGACTTGGATGGTTAGCTGGGACAGCCAAAGCCCAATGGTCCCCAGAGCTGGGCAGTTGGCTTCTCTTGTGAACACCAGATACTGACCTCGGTTTTATAGGGTTTCAGACTCTTGCCTACTTGGTGTGCCAATGCAGTTCATAGTAATGTTTGTGATGAATTTGCTAAGAATATAAGATTTCTGCAGCTGTAATATGTTAATAGATGTTGACCTTTGTTAAATTTCTTGTTATGAACCTATTTAGGATAGATTTGAGTCAATTTTACCTTTTAGCTTTTCTCTAAATTAAAGTCATCTTAATTTGCTAAGTTTCTATGGAAAAGTGAACCTCGACTGTCAATAACTATCTTAAGTAGTGTAGCAACCAGGACTCTTTCAGAGAAGCAGGACTACTGGTATCCACATGGCAGTATGGGTGTGTCCTCTGTGCACTTGGTAGTTCATTACAGAGATTGTGTGTGCACGCGCGTGTGTTCGTGCACTCATACGTGCATGCACTACACATGCATTTGTGTAACAACACACATACTTAGAGGCCAGAGTTCTTCCTCAGGTGATCTTCGTCAAGAATTGTCCACCTTACTTTTTGAGATGAGGTGTTTCACTGGACAGGAGGTCATCACATAGCTGGCTGGCCAGCAAACCCAGAAACCACTTTGTCTCTCCCTCCCCAGTGTGAGAGTTACAGAGCACACTACCATGCCTGGAGTTTTTGTGTGGGTGCTGAGAATTGAACTCAGGTCCTCATGCTTGGACCATCTATCTCTGCAGCATGTTACATAGGTTCTACTTCATGAAACTGCCTTCTGTTCCATAAGGTTGGGTCTATGGTAAGTAGAGCAGGAAACACTGATGGTTTAATGTTAAGGAATTTTGTTGAACTGTTAGTAGCAGGATAGCATTGCTATTCTGGAGACCTGGGTACAGAATGGGTGTGATGGTGCTTTGAATAAGAATAGTTCCCATAGGCTCATATATTTGGATGCTTGGTCCCCATTTAGTGGAATTGTTTGGAAAGGGTTAGGAGGCGTGGCCTTGTTGGAGGAGGTATGTAACTGGGGGAGGGCTTTGAGGTTTCAAAAAGCCCATGCCTGGCCAAGTGTTGTTTTCTTTGACTGGGATGCAGAACTCTCAGCTACTTCTCTAACACCATGCCTTCCTATATGCCGCCATGATGCTAATGGACTAACCCTCTGAAACTGTGAGCAAGCAACAATGAAAAGCTTTTTTTTTCTGTAGGTTGTCTTGGTCATGCTCTCTCCTCACAGCAACAGAATACTAACAAGACAGCAGGCAAAGCAAAGGTGGGGGGGCATCTGAGGAACTGTGGCTCCTCACAAGTACGCCCTGGTCCTTCTCTGACCCTATCTAGTTCTGTCCATGAATGTGGCTCACACAAAAAGATACAAGAGAACATGTGGTGACTATTGGAAGGGCATCCAGCTGATGCCTCACCTGGTCACAAGCAGAGTGACTTTGTATGAGGACAACAGATGTACCAGTTGAAAAGTGAGAAACCGTGGAGACTTCACAGAGTGTGTGGCAGCTGAACTTCCTCCTTCTGATGAGTTTCTCCCACAGCTTGCCTTCTCCACAGCCAGAGGGGCCAAGGCATTCCATAAAGCATGTTCCTGGATTAGCTATGTGACATAAACACTGTCAGCCTTAAGTATCCTTCTAATGACTTAGGGACTTTTATGCATCACCTGTTAATTAATTAATCCAATATACATACATATGTATAATAACCAGATATTATTCTCCTCTTAAAAGGGAGCTAGTCATTTTCCTTGGGACTGATGCTATGGTTTTCACTTAAACAGGCACATGTGCACAAATACACACATACAGAATCACACCCACACACACACCCCAAACAAACAAGCAAGCAAACAAACCAACCAAGGATCTTCTGAAACAACCTCTAGAATCAGAAAGGATTGACTTGCATCTTTAGGAAATGAAATTTCTCTTTGCAGCCAAGGATTATGTAAAGTTTAGGCAAGAAAACAAGTCAAAATGAAAATGAAAATGCCACTAGACCCCTGGTGCAGCAGGATGGGTTGAATACCGTAAACTACTATATAAGAAGAATCTTAAAATTCCAAAGTTTTAAAAAGTGTATTCAGTTCTATAAATGGATAGAAATAGATTCTAATTTGTGAAAAATAATAATAGAAGCCCACATGTGCAAAATTTGAGCTCTCCTAACACTAAGAAAGCTATGGTTTTCCAGCATCCATTAGTAAAGACACATGCACAAGCCTGATGCCGACCTGTCAGAATTCCACCTTCGAGCTTCTCAGTCTGCATGGTGCAAGCTTGCGGCAGACTGTGTGCTAGGAAGAACAGCCCGTGCGTCAGGCTGTGGCTCCACTTTCTACGGTGGTTGGTCCTTTACTGCTCTTCTGAAGTTTCTAGGCTCTGCTCTGTTCTACCTAAGAATTCCTGTACCTGATGCCATCCTCATTTGATGAACTCTCCTGGCATTTAAGATAGACAACGCAAAAACATGTATTTCTGGTGTCTGTAGACTTGGAGGCTGGGCTGTATTTGACCATCGTTTTGCCAGATTGTAGGGATGCACGTTAGAATCAACCTTGTGTGCTTTCTAAGGCTGTTTCTGGATATTTAGTTTTTAATGTTGAAGCTGATGTTAATGTACTTTTCAATATTTAATTTTCCATTTCCCCCTTTTAGGGTTTCTGCCTTATATTCGGTTTCATAAAATATTCATGTTAATTCTTTTTAAAAAGTTTTTTACACCTACTTACTTATTCATTTGTTTTCTGTGTGGAGGTCAGAAGATAACTTGCCAGAGATGGTCTCTGTTATCATATGAGTTCCCAGAATTGAACCCAGGTCATCACTGGGGTTCATGGCAAGCTCCTTTACCTGCAGAGACATCTTGTTGACCTCTTAAGAGTCAGACTTTTTTTTTTCTTGAGAGTCTGATTTTTTTCTCTTTTCCATTGTTGCACATGACATCTGTAGTAATAATAGATATTCTATCTACCTTATTTTGGACACATTAATGTGGAAATTGTACTTCATGTATTAATCCTATAATTTTACACTGTAATACCTCCCTCCTAGGTTTTATGTTTTTGTTCACTAGGAAGAGATGCCTTGGACCTGACCTGTCTACTCTCTGCTATCACTTTGCTATTTGTTGCTTCTATGTATTTCTTCTTGAGCTGTGATCACTATTTTTATATTCTTTTTTTTCATAGCTGCAATACCTTGGCTATTGTTTTAAAACTGTAAATGAGGAAGGTTCAATTTGGACAATTTATCCAGTTTTCTGGATATATTTCTATTTCCTTTCATAGCTTTTTATTTATTTTGTAACTTTTTTTCTGTTTTCTCAATGCTGCTACTATTAAGCTTTTAGTAATATCTTTGATTAATGGTTGACTATTTTCATTGGAGATTGAGACAATATGCACCCAACTAGATGTTCTGTGTGTACAGCACAGGAAAATGAGATTGTTTTACCCTAGTGGTGAGATGAGAATATGAACCATTGTATGTGCATTATTTTATAGGACTGACCCTTCCTGTTTCGTTTCAGGTCAGGGCTATATTGATTATCCCAACACTCTTTTTCTACAGTATTTTTTATGGAAATTGTGTTAGTCCCAGGGATGTGAGAGGAACTGAGTATCAAACCACCTTTACACAAACTGCAATACTACCCTGTAGGTTTATGGTTATCTTGATTCTACTAAGATGAGTCCTGATTCATTGTTCCAAAGTTAATGGTGTCTTAACCCCTGCCTGCTCTCTGCTTCTTTTTGTCTTGCAATGACTTCTGTGGGGAAAGATCAAAAAGTATGTTTGATGTGCAGTTCTCACCTGCAATGTCCTCATGAGGTATTTTTACCATATCTACAAACTGCAGAGAGGTGGCCCAAGAAACACAGATATAAACTCCTATCAGACATTATGTCCTCATGGATGGTTATGCTTTAGATAAGACAATGATACCTCTTCATCTTTCTTCCTTAATATTACATAGCAAGATCGAGGACATTCTGTCAGTCTTGCTGGTGTTGAATGCATATTCCTCATATGCTAAGTAAATGCTACAGTTAAATGCAACTTTCACAGATAAGGACATTGACTTCTTATTCAAACATCTGGAAACTGGTGCTCCAGAAAAAGGAATTCAGTAAACTAGAAGTAGGGGTTGGTAAGGCCAATGCAAGGGTAGGAAGAAACCAAGGCTTTGAAGCTCCATGAGGGACCCTCTGCCCTTTCCAGGACAGGCTTTACAGCTGTGTGAAGGATGCTGTATTAATTATCTTATGTTGAATAACAAATATTTCCAAAGATGAGGCTTAAAAGAAAAATAAATGTGTATTGCCTTGCACATTCTCTGTGAACCAAGAATCAAAGATGTGGCTGGACAGCATTGTTTGAAGACTTGACATGAGACACATTGAGATATTGCCTGGGCTTGTAGTAACTGGAGACCCTGGCTGGAGAACAGTTTCACATGGCTTATAAGTGGACATGGATGAAAACAAGGGGTGTGTGTTACTTTCCACATGTGCTCCTGATGGTCCTTGCTCTGTGGCATCTGATTCTTCTACAGAAAGCATTCTAAAGGAACACAACAGATATCCACTCCCCTTCACAGTTAGTCTGGGAAGTCATAAAAGGTGTTTCTTGGCTAAATCTGAAAAGCATGGAAAGGTGTAACTAGTAGCACACAGGAGTCTTAAGGAACTATGCAGGAGGCTTGTGACTGCTTATGTGACCCCATCTGTAGGCAGAGAACGTTGTTGTAGAATCAACAGTAGGAATGCATGGAGTTAGGAACTGATGGGGAGGAATACAGAGTACAGATAGCTGGACCATGTCCAAGGACTTAGAGGTAAAAGTAAGCTGGGTGCTGGAGTTTATGTGGCTGAAGCTTAGTGTTAGCAGAAAGCATGGCACAACTGAGTTCAGACTGATACTCCACAGGAGGGGATAACTCAATGACCAAAAGTACAAGGCATGCTAAGGTGAGAAGAAGGCAGGAAGTAGAGGACATCAGAGACTTCCCACTCTTCCTATATGGGGGGTTTGTTTTGGCTTTGGTTTGCTGTGATTAAAAATGGATGAGCCTTCTGAAAGTACAAGTCTTGGAAGAAATACTTTTTAAATATGTAAGAATTGCTTAAGCCTTGAGGAATGAACCCTTAGGAGTTTACTGGTGCTCTGGACAGGTGTAAACACATTTTACTGAAGCTGTGACACAAAACCTCTCTTCCAGTGGTATCAAGACTTATATTTGGATTATCTGTGTATCTCAGTTACCTATCTTCAAAACAGCATGGCCACCTGAACTGTGATAGAGATGACAGAAACCACCTAAGGTCAGAACCACAGCCTCAGGGACAGAATGAGATTGGGAATGCTGAGGATTCTCAGAGAGGATTGTTTTTTGTTCAGGCAAATATAGAATGAATTCCCTGTCTGTCAGTCTGTTTGTCTGTCACCTGCCTGATGGAGAGTGAGGGGATAAATGTATTAACTAACTCTCTAATGAGTTTGGTAACCTCTCTCTTAATTTTTATTTATTTATTTATTTGTTTGTTTGTTTGTTTGTTTGTGTGCACCCACACACGTGCTTGCCTGCTTGTCTGTGTGTGCACCACCTGTACACAGTACTTGAGAAGGACGGAAGGGTGCCCAAAAAGGTGCTACAAACCGAACTCTGGTCCTTTGCCAGAGAACTTGGTTGGCCTTTGAGCTGTCTCTCCAGCCCCCAACCTCATCCTTTCTCACGTGTTTCACTATTACTATGCATGTGCACTAAAGCTTATTTTTGCAATTGGGATAAAATGAGAAAAAAAAGTATTGAAATAAGCATTAGCCACTGCCCTGCCACCAACAGTTTCCTCATAGCTACTGGGGAGTCTGTGTTTTTCTGATCTGCTCACCTTGTGTTGCCTCTGAGGATGGAATGGCAGCATTTTATTGTGTAGGAAAACATACACAGCAGGGCTGCAGACTGACTCAGCAGGTGTCTCAGGGTCACTGTTGTTGTGATGAAGCATCAGGACCAAAGGCGACTGGAGAGGAAAGGGCTTATTTTAAGGCAGTCCCTCTTAACAGGTCATCATCAAAAAGCAATGAGGACAGGAGCTCAAGCAGGGTGGGAACCTGGAGGCAGGAGCTCAAGCAGAAGGCTGGAGGGGTGCTGCTTACTGGCTTGCTGCCCATGGCTTTTCAGTCTGCTTTCTTTTGGAACTCAAGATCATCATCTTGTAGGTGGCATCGCACACTTGTGGCTGTACCCTCCTATCAGTCACTACCTAAGCAAATGCCCCAAAGCCGAATATTTCGGCCACATTTCCTCAACTGAAGCTCTCTTCACTTTAATGACTCTAGCTTGTGTCTGACAGAAATCTAGCCAGCAAGTGAGTCAGTGTGCCTGCTCTGCAAGCATGAGGACTTGAGTTTGAGTCTCCAGCATCCGCAATGTCAGCCTCTGCAATGTCATCATTCACAATGTCAGCATCCGCAAGGTCAGCATCTGCAAGGTCAGCATCCACAATGTCAGCATCCGCAAGGTCAGCATCTGCAAGGTCAGCATCCGCAATGTCAGGATCCGCAATGTCAGCATCCAAAAGGTCAGCATGCGCAATGTAACCCCAGCATCGGTGGGCAGAGATGGGTGTGGATCTTCTGAGAGTTTGTTGGGTGGCTATCCAGTCTAGCCAAATGGTGACTATATGCCCAGTGAGAGAGAGGAGAGCAACAGAGAAAGACACCAGACTTACTGGTCTGGGCTCATATTTGCACATGGGCAGAGGTTCCCCCCCACACACATAAAGACAGCACACATACTATTACATCCAGTCAGTAGCTGTGCAACATAGGTGGTAACTGTCTGAGGGGCCTAATAGAATTGTCTGCTATGACTGAAAAATGAGAGACTGGGTTATACAAGTTAGAAGAATTCAGTTCACAAAGAGGCAGGCTGCCATAGCATAAGGCCTTCTGACTTTGCTGCAAGCTATTTGACCTCAAGGTGTATAGACAGCCTAGAAAGACAGACAGATAATGGCCTCTTCTCATGTAGGGAAAAGCTGAGATTCATTATGGGTCCATCTTTGTCCAAATATAAAATTTAAATTTTCCTTAAGTCCTGTGTTATCTTGGATTTTCAATATTTGCATAAAGTCGATTGGGAAGCACCGTTGCTTATATTAAAGTAGACAAAAAAAAGGACATTCTCAGCCTTCAGAGGAAGAGAATGAGAACATGGAAATGACTACTTCATTTTTAAAAATTTGATTTCTCAGACAGAACTTCGCTCTGTAGCCCAGACTGGCTTGTAACTCATTAGGCAGGGCTGGTCTCCAGTGCAGTGATCTGCCTGCCTCAGCCTCCTGAGTGCTGATATTTCAAGTGTGAGTCACCACGCCCAGTAAAACTTCTCTTTAGCATGTAGTGCCAGTTGATTGGTCTGGGCAGCTCCCTGGCAGGAGAGAACACAGAGGGCAGAGTTCCCTAGAGTTTACGGAACTCATGATTCAGAGTGGGCTGGTAGAAGGAAGACTGATCTTTGGAGGTATGGCAAAGGGGAAGTGGGGTGACTGGACTGGGGAGTCCTGGCCTTGGACAACCAGTGGCAGCTCTGTGTGAGGGCACAGAGGACGTTAACGATAAGAGTGACTGCGTCACAGGCTTGCCTTAAGCAGATTTCTTGTATGAACGAACGAAGAGGGCTGAAGCAAGCAGCTCCCCACCACCTCCTCTCTCTGATCCTCCCTGAATTGCTCTCCCAGCTGGGCTTTCCAAAGTTAACATCTCCTAACGTGTGCTAGGCTCTGACGTGCTATTTATCCTCAAACCGAGTTACTGAAACAACAAAGTTTAAGATATACTAAGCTTCAAAAAGTTCTATCTGGGGTTTGCAGTTAAATTTAATCAGAGATAGAGTAACCCGGGCGATAAAAGGATTTTGTGATTCAGGGCAACCTATTTATAGCTTGTGAGCCAACGAAGGAATCTACCTAAGGCTTCAGAAAGGAAATTCGAGGGAGCCTGTCCCATCAAAATATTAACTGTACCAGTTAGGAATGCATATCAGTGTTAAAAATAAAGACTTCTCAGCTACTACGAGCCAAAGGATGTGCAGTCATTGGGGAAAAGTTTACAGCATGACAGTAAATATAACTTTTATTAGAAATACGGGAAAGCATGCTTTTAATAGATTTCTCCTACCCATAAAAGAAATTGGACTGAATAATTTCAAAAATATAAGTTGCACACAGATGATAATATAAACCACCCCTTACTACAGACACCATTATTGAGCTGACTTCATTTTCAACAAAATGGTGTGCTTAACTCCCATAGGTCCAGCACTGCACCTGTGTTTTATGAAGTGCCATTCTTTTCACAAATATTTAGCACAGTGACTAAAGAACAGAACAGGGCCTCATCTATGGATCAACATTAGTGACAAATTCTGCCTTATACTTCTCCAGATTCCTCATTAGAGATTCAGATGGGCAGCATGATCAATATTGTCTAAGAATTTTTTTGCTGTCCAGGATGTAGTTCTGAGAAGCTGACTGTTACGCTGATATATTGATATTTGTGCCCAGCTTCATAAAGTGGGACATTTGACAGAAATGTGACTGCCTAATTTTGTTTTTCGAGATAGGGCTTTTCTGTGTAGCTTCCCTGGCTGGCCTGGAACTCGTTTTGTAGACCAGGCTGGCCTTGAATTCACAGAGATCCGCCTGCCTCACTCTCATGAGTGCTGGGACTAAAGGTGTGCACCACCATACCAGGCTGCCCGGACTGCCTAATCTTAAGACTCTTCCTTGAGTTCCTCCATGGTCAGCATCATTTTCAGTCCATAGACATTGGCCGGGCACTTTTTCAAGTAATTTTATTTTTAAAAAGAAGATATTTATTTTTATTTATTAACTCACAGTAACTTTCCATTATACCCACCCTTTAACAACACTTATTGAACAACAGCAACAAACTCTTAGCATGTGAACAAATGCCTTCCAGTATCTTAGGTCAGCTTAGCAACACTCTTTAGATCTTTGCTTTTTTATAGCTGTTTCTTGATAGTTATTCAAGTTTTACTTTATGGAAATCATATTTACCAAACTTTTGTTAGAAAGTAGTGTGCTATTGAAATTTATAGAATTTACCTGCTTTTATTATGTATAACCAGCCGCTAATAACTCAAACTGTGTTCAGTACAGTCGTAGACTAAAAATGACACTAATTAACTATTTACCAGCTTTACTGAGATATAATCAACAAATAAAAATTTCGAGACAAAATAAGGTATACAAAATAAGACACCATAGTCGTGTTTGCTATTTTTGCACTGAAGAAAAAGTGAAACATTTTTCTGGAAATGCTGAAGCACGCATGGGCAGCCCATTTATACTGAATTTCATAGTCTGAGTTGATAAAGAAAATTGACTCTCTTTCTCAAGGAACAGATTTCATAGAGATATTAACTTGGATCACTGGATCCATAGTCCATGGCGTTAACCATTACACCACGGGAGCGGGTGATATTTTTGCAATAATATAACCAAAATACTAGGAAGAAAGAATGTAAGGAAAGATCATGGTTTCAGAGAGATTTCAGTCCTTCATAGCATGCAAGGGATGGTGATGGGAGTGCATGACGGGTGAGAGCCGTGGGAGTAGTTGGTGAGAATGGCTCTGTCCCTTACAGGGGAAAGGTGGAACTGAGGCTTGCCCACATGGTGACAAACATAGAGAGGTCTAAGCAATGGGTATTGCTTTCTCCCACCATTGGTGATCTTCCAGAAACCTGGTCCATCTCTGAAAGGCCTATAACCTTCAAATTATCACTATCAGCTAACAGTTGTGACTGCTCTCAACATGAGAGCCTGCAGGACATTTCAGAAGCAGATCATAAAAGCAGCCATGCTAACTGACACACCCACCACCTCACATTGTCACACAGCTACCTTGTTTTGATAACGGTGACAGCATTTAAGATCTGCTATTAGTAAATGTCACGTCTACAAAACAGTATTTTCTATATTTACCACTTTGTCTATCAGATCTCTAAAATGTATCCATGCAGACAAGCCAGGTCTTGGTACATTAATCATCACTGCTCTGGGCTCTACATATTTAGCCCCAGTGACCAATATTCTTACCTATGCCTCTTGGAGTTTGACTTTTTCCAGAATCTGCAGATTGGGATGAAGCTATATTTTTGCCCTGGCTTACTTCACCGAGCAGAAACTGAGCCATGTTCTTATTGGTTTTCTAACTTCCTTTGCTATGGCGAAGTTCTTTGGTTTGGTGCAATCCCATTTATATAGGTCTCTTTTTGTGCTCATGCTTTCAAAATTTCCAAGACAAGTGCTGAGAACTCTTTTCAGTGCGTTTTCTATTGGAGTCATTTTAGTTTCTGGTCTTTCATTGATGTCTTTAATGCATTTTGAATATGGTGTAAGGTAAGGGCACTGCAACTGGAGGCCTAGTTTCCTAAGACCACATACTGAAGAGACTATTCCTTTCTCTTCATGTATTCTTGGCATATTTGTCCAAGATCATTTGTCTGCAAATGCACACCCTAGTTTCTGAAGTCCATATTCTGTTTCAAGTCCTCTATGTGTTTTGTATGGTTTTGCATTGTATCTTGATATCAGGTTTCATGATACCTTCAACTTTTCTTTTTGCTCAAAATTACTTCTGTGTCTTGAGGTCCTTTGTGAGTTTGTATAAACATTGTCTCTCTATTTATCTGAAAAATTAGAAATTGAGTTGAACCACAGGTAGCATTGACATTTAAAATATTAATTCTTCTCTAAGAACATGAGTATCTGGCCAGTTGTATGTGTCTTCTTTCATTAAAGTTCTACAGTTTTCAGTAAAAAGATGTTTCAGCTCCTAAATATATTTATTTACAATAATTTATAATTATTGATCTTTTGGAGATAAGAATTCTTTTTTATGATTTTTAGTTTGAAAACACACCTGATTATTATTGCATAGAAATGTACCTTTGATTTTGTGTCTTGCACATTAACTGAATTCATTTCTAAATGTCTTCTAGTAGAATCTTTAGGATTTTAAGTAGATTTTATATGCAAATAGAAAATTTTATATATTTGCTCCAATTATGTGTTGTTTTGTTATTGTCATTGTGTGTTTGTTTGGTCTACTTGGCACAAGCTAGGGTCATTTTTGAAGAGGGAGCTTCAACAGAGAAAATGTCCCAATCCGATTGTCCTGTGGACATATCTATAGGTATTCTTAATAGTGTGGGAGGGTCTAGCTTACTGTGGACTGTGCTATCCTCAGGCAGGTGGTCCTACGCTATATAAGGAAACAGACCGAACAAGCTATGAGGAACAAACCAAGAGGCATCTATTGGCCTCTGCATCTGTTATTGTCTTCAGGTTGCTGCTTGAGTCCATGCCTTGACGTAAGATGGACTATAAGTTGCAAGCTGAAATAAACCCTTTCCTCCCAAGTTGCTCTTGGTCATGTCATTTATCACAGCAATAGAAAGCAAAGTAGCTCAGAATGGGAACCTTTTCTTTCTTGAATAATTTCCATGACTAGAGTATCTAGAACTTACTGAGTAGAGATGCTACCAAGTGTATCCTTCCCTCATCTTACAACTGTCCCTAAAGAGTATGGTATCCATAACAAGCTTATCATATGTGGCTTTATTCTGCTGAGTTACATTTACTTTGTACCTAACTCATTGAGAGATTCATTAGAAAAGCAAACTGAGTTTTTTTTTTCCAGAGTCTTTTTGAACATTTGCAGACAGAAGGAACCCAGTGCCTTGGTTTATGGGGAAAGTCTAGAATGGGCAGTTTGGGTACTTTAGTTTATAGAGTTTGGGCTGCAGTATGGTTTCTAGTGGGCAAACCTCTTACCTCTCACTAGGGTTCTGTGTAGTGAGTTTGGACTCTGGGTCTTCAGGAGATGACCTGAAGCCTGGGTCCCCAGTGACTAACCTGCTGCTGAGTTGGGATTTAAGACTGGTCCATGAAGCTGTGGCTGGAAGGAAGCAAGCCTGGTCTATGGGTCTACTGAGAGGGGGAGGGGCTGAAGCCTGAGTCTTCAAGACTGAGCCTGGATTTTGAGACCTCAGTTGTCATTGTTGACAAGACTGTGGGTGCCAGCCTGGCATTGTCAGGAGCCTGGACCTAGGCCCACAAATGCTGACCTGGAGTCTTAGTTTTCAGGACTCCCATGATGGTAGGTGTTCTGAGATTCTGTGTCTGAGGCAGTTGGCCCATGTCTAGGTTAAGGTAGGTCAGGCCTGGTTCGAGAAGCCTTGGAAAATTTTGCCCACTTCAAATGGCACAGTGACTATAGAGAGGAGCACTATGGGATATTCTTCCTGCCTTGCCCAATGCATCAATTGTTTCATGCTCCATGCAAACTCTATGATCATTCACTTGGGTTCCTTGATTCCCAGGGAAGATGTTTTCAGGCTTCAAATGTTCAGCTCTGTGCTTCTATGACAGATGGCTGCTGGAAACTGCAGTCCTGTTTATCAATAACATTACCTAGAACAGCTTCCTTGAATCCTAAGTCCCCTTGCCCTGCACAGCTATTGCTGAAGCATGTGTGCAGCAAGGGGTCATCCTTCCATAGTAATTAGCTAGAATAAGCATGTCAGCTGAGCCAAACCCCTTTTGTTTTCTGTCTGCTCTAAGAGCGAAGCTTTTCCCCTGCTGCTCAAAGATAAGGCTGTGCCCTCATCATCGTGACATTTGTGGGAAAGCTGACCCATATACAGGTTGCACTGCAGTATGGCAGTGGAATTACAGAGGAATGGCCTTTAACTCAGGAAGGGGTTATGGGAAATCATTTGACTTGCAGAATCATGTGAACGTCTGTGCTTCTCTGACTGCAGTCTTTTGGTATCTTTGTCTTCAAGGTGTTCACTATGGAATAGTTTTTACTGTTGTTTACTTTGCTTTGGGTTTTTTTTTGGTGAAGTAAATAGAATGCAATATTACATACTATGTAATAGAGCTTCTTCAACAAGTGTGGCTGGTTATAAAAATTATAACAATATATACTTAAGTATATATTAGGATATTGTCCATGTGTGCTTGATTTACTTGAACAAAGACAGTTTTGCAAGGTATATTATTTTACTTTTGCTCCCCTCTTAAACTAGAAACATGGAAGTCTGTAGTAAATATGTACCTGTTGACCACTGAGTGCAAAGCTTATTTTTGTCTGTTTTGGGTTGTTTAGCTCACTAGTTCATAACATTAGCAGCAGAGACACAAGACTTCAGTACTCAGAGATTCTATATTCCCATATGACAGCCAATGAATAGCGAACAGAAGATCCCAGATACCACGAGACATGGAGTAAGAAGGAAAGAAAAGATATGCAGAAATAGAGAAAGGTAAAAGCTCAGAGGCAAAAGGTAGTTGTAATAATTTAAGAAAAGCTGGCTAGAAACAAGCCAAGCTAAGGACAGGCATTTAGAAGTAATATTTAAGACTCTATGTATTTATTTGGGAACTGGGTGGCAGGTCATTAAGATTCAAAAGAATCAAAGTGTAAAAAACAACCCAACTACACTATGTATTTAAACTTTAGTCTTACCAAAGAAAAGGCTTACAAGGTATAGCTAACTGATTCACCTTTGAAGGCGATAACTTCACCCAATACATCTAAAAATTAATTAACATATTGAGCTGGGGAGAGGGTTCAATTGGTAAAGTACTTGCTGAATAAGCATCAGGATCTGACTTTAGATATCCAGAACCTACAGAAAAATCTGGGCATCGCAGCATGCACCTATAATCCTGCATTATAGAGGCAAAGACAAGCAGAATCCCTGAGGTTTGCTAGACAGTTGTTCTAGTCAGATCAGTAAGGTCCAGTTTTAGTAAGAGATCCTATCTCAAGAAAAATCAGATGGGGAACAATTAAGGAT
Source organism: Ellobius talpinus (assembly GCA_001685095.1). Taxonomy (NCBI): domain Eukaryota; kingdom Metazoa; phylum Chordata; class Mammalia; order Rodentia; family Cricetidae; genus Ellobius; species Ellobius talpinus. The sequence goes on from LOJH01009715.1 coordinate 23,071, forward strand.
GACGATCAACAGTGACCTCTGACCTTCTCCTTCATGCACATGTGTATGTGCACATTCAGACATATATGCAGACAAAAATTAAAGGGAAATGATATAGGGAAATCTCAAGGAACTATAGAGGAGCATCTTTATCCACTACATTTGCTGTTCTTTACATTTCACAAAACATTGTTTTAAAATAATCATCCTTAAGGCATTCAGTTACCTTGAACTCTCCACCCATCTTTTGATACCATTCCTTAGTGGATATGAGGGGGTTCAGATATTCATGGGCAATACACTGTTGACAGAGGTTTCTGTCCCACACAGTTCCACAGCCTTTCAGTCCCAAAGAAACACACAGAGGTTTATATTAATTATAAACTGGATGGCCTATTAGTTCAGGCTTCTTATAACTCTTATAACTTATATTAGCCCATTATTCTTGTCTATATTAGCCATGTGGCTTGGTACCATTCATCAGTGAGACACTCTCATCTTGCTTCCTCTGAGTCTGGATGAAGGCTGCAGACTGAACCTTTCCTCTTCCCAGAATTCTTCTGTTCTCATTGCTCTGCCTCTACATCCTGCCTGAATGTTCCTCCTACACTTCCTGCCTGGCTACTGACCAATCAGCATTTTATTAAAATACAGGTGACAGGATACAGACCATTGTCCCACAGCAATACACAATGAATGAAGCAGAGGGAATATGTTAGTATTCTGCTTCTGTCTCTTAACAAGTCTGCCATTAAAGGAGAACAAACATAAAAGTCAAACTGGTTCTCTAGGTAAGAATGAAATGAAGGATTACTGTCATAGGCATCTCTGTTTGCCTTGGCACTAAACATTTGGAATCCCAGGATGGGTATTGCAGATAAATAATAGAAACACCCTGGTCCCTAAATACCTTCCACATCAGCAGAAAACTCTGTACTTTCTTGAGCCTTTCAATAAAAGAGTAATTTATCTTAGACTCAAAGATGAAGCCCCTTTTACAACCACTTCACATGTCTATATCCAAAGGATTGGTATTAGAATTTTCTTCTTTGAGTTGATCTAATTCAAATAACTTAATGAAGTTAAGAAATTTATGTGGAAGCAACCACCATCAAATCACCAAGCATTCATAAGAAATATACCTGAGTCAAGATTCTCAAATTTAGAAGGTACCTGTGGGAGATCACACCTGTATAATCCTAACAATTGGGGAGGAGGAGCAGGAGGAGCAGGAGTTCAAGACTTGCCTTGATTCTATATTGAGTTTGGGCAGAGCATAGACTATGTGAGATCTTGTCTCAAAAAAGCAAAAGAAAATATATTAAATTTAGGTCTAACTCAGATATCCCACAGGCCTCCTATCCCCTGGTGGGTGTAGGTGTGGCGGTCATGCCAATCTTTCTGCCTACAGCCTTCAGGCACATTATGTAAGCACTTAAACCCTACAATATCAGTTCCCAATAGAACAAGAGGAAAGCTGAAAATAGCATCTTCTTTGAAACTCTGACATCCAAGTTTACTCACCTTGTGAAATTCTTCTGAACGTCTCGTCCTGCCAGGCATCTGATGGGCTCTGTCAGTGAGCATCAGATTAGATAGATAGCTTGTGAAATGTCCTTTGGAGAGTGGAGAATGAGACATTGAATTCTATGTATTTGCTTAAAGACAGACTGCTGATTTTTTTAAAATGTGTTTTCAGCATCCCCTACTTACTAAGCATGCACAGAAATATTTTCTAGAGCTGGGTGGTAACTCTCTCCAACACTGCTTTTCAAGGTACCAGTCATGTTCCTTCTCTACTGTCCACACCACAACATATAAGAATGTCACCAGTGGATTCTCACCCTTGGCAGGATTAAGAAGCACCTGGGATGCACAATGTTTCTTTTGAAGTCAGCCATTAATCACTGTTGGACTCCCAATGGTAAGTAACATTGGAAATAGTGAACTGAGGAGAGGTAAAGGATAGGCTGCAGGAGTTCAAGATAGAAAGATATCCTATGGTGGGTTTTGGGTAGAGGTTGGGCATTTGTTCCAAATTATTCTACTACAATGGCAAGATTTCCAAGCACTGAGTAGTAGGTGGGAAGAGAAAATAACCCAGCCTTAGTTTGAGCAAAACTCCACCTTTTGCCGGTCAAACCTCCATTTGGATTAGAGTTCTACTGTGTTCTGCATGCTGTTAGGAGCACAGAGCTCCTTCTACACCAGCACAGCCGTTAGAAACCCCATTATCCAGAGAGAGAAAATGAGGCATGAAATTCATAATAGACTTGTTGAAGTCTATTTATTACACCAACCATAGAACTTTCGTCATTATATGTCAACTTAAATTCATGCAGAAGTTGCTTGATTTCATTTAAAACAAAAAGCCTGGCTTGCCAGAGACCAAATGAGCACCAGGCTGACTATTTAACAAGCTATTCAAAGACCCTGATACCTTCCAGATGCCACCTGTTTAACCCCATGTTTCAGCTGCCTCCATTTCATCGCTGCCAATATACAAAAGTGAACTGGTAATGAAGCCTGAAAACGCCAATGAGCATCGGCTGTCTCTAGGGAAGATTTGAGAGAAAGCTATGTGTGCTTTAAATTGGTCCTCAGAATTTAATTATTGAGATGCACTCAACAATCATGGTTTGGGATGCCATGCCCCCATCACTGCAAATTTATGCCTTCGTGAAATAGTTGTTCTCAGGATCAGAGCAAAGAGATCGGGTTTGGGCTACATAGCAAACTTTTGTCATGTTTATTTAATATTCGTTTATTGAGAAGTCACTAGATCCAGGAACAAGAGATGAGGAACCTGAGGCATATCAAATTTTTCATAGCCTCAAGGATTTTTACAGCCAAAGTAAAAAGTCACTATGCCAAAACCAAGTGTGTTTTATCAGTTACAAAACAAAAGGGTTGAAGATGCTGACATTCTTCTCCCACCTTCTCCTACAGGAAGTCACTGTCATGTACTTAAGGTCTGATAGAAGGGAACTGTGGTGACTTAGGATAAAGGTGAAAAAGCACAGGGAAGTTTGGGGTAGAAGAGGTTGAAGTAGATGCATGTGAATAGGAATTTCAATGAACTGGATAGAATGAAGAGACAGCAATGAGGAAGTCTGGGTGCTCTGTGTTCTAGACAGTGAGATGACAGAAGTATTGTGTGAGGTGACATCTCTCAGCATTGTTGTGAGCCAATCACAGTGCCCAAGGGGCAGAGAGTTGAGGCCAGGATGGACTAGGATTGAGATTCTTTATTTCCCTGCCTACATGAAGAGTTTTTCTCTTTACCTGTGGGAAGAAAATAGAGATCCCATAGTCTCCAAGACTGAAAAGTAAGTGTGTCATTCAGATGGGAGTGGGCTTTAAGAAGATTAAATACAGGGTGGAGTGATGACTCAGTAAATTAAGCATGCCTGTCACACAAGTGTGAAGATGAGTTTGCATTTCTAGATCCCACATTTAAAAAGCTAGGCACTTAATCTAAGTGCCCATAATCCCAGTGTTATTTGCATTTACAGAGGAATGTATGTGCACTTATGCATAGTATATGCCCACTTTGAAAAAAAATACTAGATGTAGTTAGAAGGCAAGAAAACAAGACAACTCTTGAATCTGATGTCCAGACTGATAAGCATGTTCTGCTCATAGGTAACTCACGGGGATGGAGATGAAGAAGTAACAACAAGAGAGATGGAATGGAGAGAAGGCAGGAATAGCTGTGCAGCTGACTCATTGAGATGAATAATATCATATCTCAACAGTTATTGCCTGACTCCAAGGGCTTCAGCAATAACTTCCTTTTTAGTCCTGAGTCATAGTTCATACAGACAGGCTAGCTGTTTTTAGCTAGTATCTACATATGTGAAAATATGTACTTTTGAAAAATTAAAATTAGGTTGTCTTGTGCAACATGAGAAAATTCAATTTTTTCCCCGGGTCCTAGAACAGATTCTCCCTTGGTCCTGCTGAGCTCAAAGGAAGAGGACAGTGTTGTGGAAATGACATATAAGCTGTCTCCCCAGGAATACTTAAGACGTTGCCTAGGACTCACTTTTGATAGATAGATTTACAGTTTTCACCCCTCCTTATGGAAATTTCCCAGCAGTAGGCGTGGAGAATAAGGAAACTCCAGACAGCCTCTCTCTCATTCATTAGCCACCTAGTTGTGACATCTCAGAGTCATGGTAGCAACATTCTTGTTGTGTGACTAGTTCCTATTTGAGTTTTTTTTTTCTTTGACATCTTTACTTTCCCCTTTCTTGCAGTGTCAGAGAACTGGGTGGTTTGAATGAGGCATGTCTCCACAGACTCAAGTGTTTGAACGCTTGGTCCTCAGCTGGCAGTACAGTTTGGGAGGTTGTAGAGCCTTGTAGTGGTGGGGCATTGCCAGAGGATGTACAGTACTGGTGATGGGTTTTAAGGGTTCATAGATTGGTCTTTCCATTTTCTTTCTCCTTCTTATGTGTGAGATGTAATGGGCCACCCAAATGCTCTTGCCACCATACCTTCTCCACCATGATGGATTGTATCCCTTTTGGAACCATAAGAAAAAATAAGCCCTCCACCAACATGTCACATTGTCAGGTATTTTATCAGAAGAACGGAAAAGTAATTAATACAGGGGATGTTGGTTTGAATGAAAATGGTCTCATGAGCTGTAGCCTTGTTGGAAGAAGTGTATCACTGGGGGGGTGGGCTTTGAGGTTTCAGATGCTCAAGCCAGACCCAGTGGCACCCTGTCTTCCTGCTGCCTGCTGATCCAAATGTGAAATTCTTGGCCCCTTCTCTAGCACCATGTCTGCTTGTGAGCTTTCATGCTCCCTTACATGATAATAATGGACTAAACCTCTGAACTGTAAGCCAGCCCCAATTAAATGTTTTCCTTTACAAGAGTTGCCATCATTTTGGTGTCTCTTCATAGCGAGAGAAACCCTAAGGCACAATGAGTATGTGTTTATGCTTCCCTTATAACTCTTCCTATTTAATGTTTGATGAAAATTCTCCCCTGAACCTGTGCATCTTTGTATCCAGCAATAGGAACAGACTCATTTTTTTAAAAAATTAATTAACTATTTTTTAAAAAACTCTCTTTTCTCATTTTAC
>LOJH01009716.1:10550-25819 GCA_001685095.1 Ellobius talpinus
AGGACTTGTTTATCACAGAGAGCACTCGCTGTCGGGCTAGCGGAAGGCAGAAACTGGCGCCATCTTTAAGGCGCAGCACTACGCAGCTCTCCACAGAAGACCCTAAGCTAAACATCCCCAGAAAGGGGCTGTCTACTTGAACACTCTAAATATGCAACTTTTCCAAACCGCAGGCCATTACAGAAAGACGAAAAGCTCAAACTATATTGAGCCAAGAAGAAAATTTCAACCAAGAGGAAAGAAATGCAATGTGAAAAAGGAAAGGCCATCAAAGCAATTGGGAAAGATGGAGCAGTTTGAGCAAGCACTGCATGCTGCAGACAACATAAGCAACTTGCGGTGTGATGGGGGTGTTATCAGTCCCGGAACAGAGCATGCATGAGTTTCCCATACATATGTGAGAAGTATGCACCACCACAACCAGGGCTAGCAACCAAGCCCAGAGCCTGATGCTTACTGGGCAAGCACTCCACTAACTAAGCTACGTTCCCAGCCCCTTTTTAATCCCTTGCGCAGATCAGAGAAACACAAAGAAGTCAAATGTGAAAGAAAGGGACAACCAGACATTAAAAGCAGCAGACACTGCCCTTGTCCCAGGGCTGGTGGAGCAGGGCTCAGAAGCTGTGAGTGACAGCTCAGAGGAGTTGGAATCACAGAGGACTCAGCCACCACTAGAGATGGCACAGAGGTCACTAGCTTTCCACCCATGTCTTCCACGAAGTAAACTTCCCCAGATACAGAGGGATCTCCCTATAAACACAGTAAAATACAAGCAGGTTGAGAAATGGATTGGAGAGCTAACTAACGGCTCATGAAGCACCCTAAAAATTACTGACTTTGGATTTTGATAAAGGCTGGAGTTAAATGGTTAATAAACGGGTAAGGAGTGGTCAAGCACACAGAAAGCTGGTAAGAGTTTAGAAAAGTTGAGGGAAACAAGTTGTTCCTAGTTGTATTGGGTTCTATAAAGCACCAGGATCAGTTATAAGCGAGCTTTGAGATACCACTCCCCTTGGCTGTAGGGACAGTCTGGCAGGGCCAAACTTCCCTAAGCCTCCAGGCTACTCAAAACCTCACCCAGGCCTCTGTGAAGAGAGGCTATAACAAGGCAAGGTCTGTTAGGTTAACACTGTGGGGAGCAGAGCATGGGGCAGAAGCCCCTTGCTGCTCTGCCACAGGCACTTTTCCTAACTAGGATGGCTCCAGCACAGGCACTGCAGGGCAGACCACTGCATCCTGGCCTAAACATGCTGGATTAGCAGGAGTCTTGGGGCAACAGAACCGAGGAGCAGGGAATACGGCCCAAAGTCAGTCACAGAGTTGGCAAATGGAGAAAGCTATGCTCCGGGAAGAAGCCCCAAACACCTTCACGTACAGGTAATGCTTAATTTAAAAAATGAGATCTTTTTACATTTATATTTTGAATAAATTAACTAATGTGATTTTCTTTTGTTATTTTGACAGGTAGCCCAGGCTGGCTTCAAAGTCCCTATATAGTCAAGGATTACTGCCTCGTGACTGCTGGCAGGACAGGTGTGAGCCAACATATCAGGTTTATGCAGTGCCAGGGACTAAAACCAGAGCTTCATATGTGTGAGGCAAGGGAAGTGTCAACTGAGTCACATCTCCAGTCCACCTTTAAAAGAAATAACATAGAAACTGTACCATATGCAAAACTTTGATGTTTTCCTGGGTTCAAGATATGGCAATATAACACACTGGAGACCCTGGGCAATAGTAGCCAGTCACCCCAGTATCATGAATATAGACTAGGCTCCTTACTGTGGACCCCAACTGTGGTGCCACCAGGCCAGCTAGCACCAAATGCATTTCAACATGGTGTATTTTCAGCTTATGTCTTTGGTGGAATTATAAGCGGATAGCACCTTTGTATTGAATAGTGTTAGCCAGCCTTATATTAGCCATCTACCTCAAGGCAACAACTGTTTCATCATGTCTCATTATCTGCTTGGCCAGGACATCCGGCAGGATGTGGCTGCTCAGATCGTTCACTATGCATGAGGCAAATTGCGGTCAGTTGAAAAGTTAAAGTTCTGTCTTCGCTTCCACGCGGTAGAACTCTACACACCAATAAAATGGAATGTGGATGACATCTGTGATCACTAGAACACCCTGCAAAGTTTTTTTAAGTTCAGTGTAAAAAAAAATCCTCGTGCAAAATAGAGAAATAAGAAAATGTGTATGCATTTGCTCATTTGCATAAACACAAGAGAAATAAAGGAAGGATAAATCAGAAGTTAATGAAATGAGCCCTAGAGGGAGTGGGTGATGGCAAAGGAGGAAGGGAGGTCTCCATTAAAAATACATTGAACTTCTGTTATCGACTGGATTTAGAAACCAAGGAGACACATCTCTCGGTGTCCATGCTGGGATTTCCAGAGAGGTTTGACTAAGGGGGAAGACCCACCCTAAAAGTGGGTGACATCATCCCATAGGCCAGACTAAATAAAAGGGTGTGTGTGGTGGGGGGATAAAGACAGCAACCTAAGCACTGCTCTCTCTCTCTCTCTCTCTCTCTCTCTCNCCCCCCATCAGTGAACACAGTGTGCCTCACTCCTGCCCCAACAGCACCCTTGCCGCTACCCCTCCCCTCAAACTATGAAGCAAAACAACTCTTCCTCCTTTAGGTTCCTCTTGCCGGGCATTTCATCACAGTAGAAAAAGAAGTAACGACTACCTTATTATTCTTAGAATCTCGATAGGTGTACCACAGGGGAAAAATACTGAAAAGATGATGAAGACATGCTGGGAACATCAAAGACAGCACAAACAGTGACAGATAGACCTAACTGCATGCCTCAGAACCATCAGCATAACCAGATAGAAGGGAAAGTCCAAAGAGAATTGCTACACCTTTAAACAGAGCAATTTGACCGGACACAGTAGGCTGAAGAACACAGTGCACACAATGCCCGTCCTGCAGGTTAACAGGGCCATGCTGGAATTACTTTCTGTGTTGATTTTAGGATTAAAGATATTGAGTAACTGTGAATAATGAACCCAGATGCAATTAGACAGGAAGAGTAAGTGATGGCACCCTGCTGTACAGCAGGGCAACTTCTGTTCGAAAGAATTTACTATGTATTTTATGAGAAACCAGACAGGAGGATCTGAAAGACTCCATTCACAAAAGATGACGGATGTTGAGGGAGTTAGGATGCTAATGGCCCTGACTTAATCATTACACATCACACACATGCCTAGAATCATAATGCTGCACCCCATAGCTATGTCAATCAGAATATTTTTATTTTAAAAATTAGAAAAAAATAAGTAGATATGTCACAGCTAGGAAGAACAAGGTTTCTTGCTGTCAGCCAAATGTTATATCTAAGGGGAGGAGAAATCCTAGAAGGAAGGCTGTGGTGTTTCACTGTTTTCGGTTTCAGAGGTGTGAATGTGTGGCTTTTAAAGATGTATAGAGAGGAACAAATGCAGAAATAAACTAGGCTCTGCATACCTGGTTGCTCCTCTGACGGAGAAGGGTGATGGCGGCACCACCCCACCGTAGAGCACATCCCTGCTGCCTGGTCTTGTTCTTGTTTCGAATGCCACACTTCAAGAGAAGGAATGGATTAGCTGAAGAAATGGTGATAGCAAGCCCAGGGCTGAGAAAGGAAAACTCACCCAGGAAGCCACTTGTGCTGCTAAGGAGTAGTGTTCAAAAAGCTGGGTTGTTTGCAGAGGGCAGAGAGGCGACTTGAAGCTCTCAGAGACCTGGTCCTGTTCAGTCTGAGCTATGAGATAATTACAGTATCTGATTAGGACACCTGAGTCCTGCTAATGCAAATAAACAAATGAATGAATATGAAAATAGGAGAAAAGATTCAGCTCTTACAGTGTATTTTCAATTAATAAATTTAGAAGAAATTAGGGGAGTGAGGAAATCATTACTTGGCATGTGTCATGTAATGAACATTGTAGTTAAGGGCCCTCAGACACTGCTAAAAATAATAGTCAGAAGTAGGGCAGAAGTGAGCGCAAATGAGAGTCTTGCAGGGCCGGTGTTATCTCCCCACGTGAGACTACAAAGGGAAAATAATAGTTAGCATTGAGACTGTCTCCTTCAGTGAGTATCACTGCTGGCACAGCCTGTAGTACGTCACGTTGGTGCCATGTGCCCTGTGACATTTAGGAAGGCATAGACACAATCATGTCAGCAGCATTCTAATCAAAGGGACGACCTTTGAAGTGATGAAAATACAAAAGACCATTTCAAATTAAAGAGCATCTACAAAGACCTAAATAATCTTCTTCATGAGTAAAACAAATGAGGTGGAAAATACTTTCGGATTGGACGTCACAGCATGCTTTACACAACTAACTTACCTAGTTCCAGACAGAGGAAACAAGAGGTTAACTGACCTGCCCCAAGTGATGGGTTGTGAGCAGTAGAGCCACAGCTTAAACCAATCAGAGATAATTAGTAGATGAAGGAGGGATGTGTCCAGAGACATTGGGACCGTGGGACATAAAAAGAAATTTGTGGGGCTGGCAAGATGGCTCTGTGGATAAAGGCACAAGCCTGAGGATGGGAGTTCAATCCCTGGGACCCACAGATATAAGGAATAGATGCAGTGAAGGCTTCATAAGAACTGGAATGGTGGGGTCTGGAAAGTTTCCAGGTCGCCCCTTACACAGGTACCTTACACAGAAGTACCTGAAAGCGACTGACTCTGCCAGGGTGTGGGAGCCTCATGCCCCCTTCGCTTACCTGGGCCTGTGCAGCTTTTCCAGCTTTTACTTCTGGGTTATATCTTTTTATAAACATGGGTTGTGGTGAGCACTTTCCCGAGTCTACAAGCCATTCCGTCAAATAATTAAACACAGAGACTGGATTATAGGACCCTCCAGGATTTGTGGGTGATCCAAGAACACCTCACTGAGAAGTATCTGAGGCTGTCACGGTCTTGAGGGACTGAGTCCCTAACTTAGAGGCTTTCCACAAATTCCAGCTGATGTCAGAATTGAGATGAAGTGTGTAGGACGCCAATTGCTGCTAATAATTAGCATCCAATACCCATATGCATGCAATAACAATCAGTGAAAAAGAGGCCACAAACCTGAAGGAAAGCAGGAAGGGTATGTGGGAGGGACTGGAGGGTAGAAGAAATGTTGCAATTAAGTTATAATCTCAAAAAAGGAAAGAATTTGTGTCTAAAGGGTTATGAGTCTGTTTATAAAGAAAGGCAGTTAACTTTTCTCCCCACACGAGGGCCGGTAATGTGGGATATAGAAAGGGGACTCCGCCACAGCCTAATGCCCACACACAGCAGAAAAAATTCTTTGCAGTGCTGGGGAGTGAACCTTAGGCCTTGAAGACACTAAACAAGTACTCTGCCAGCCAAGGTCTAGCTCCTCAGGAGTTCTTGACCCCAGCTTTAGTGCATGTATGCAGCACCTGCATGACGGGATGGTTCGCAAGCCAGGAAAGGGGCTGGAGATTTAAACACATACACACATAGACAGAGACACGGGGACATAGGCATCTTTGAACCAAGAATGCCAACTTTATTGTGCTCCAGGGAAGCTTATATAGGAATCCTTAACTGATAGCCATGCCTCAGCTCTTGGGATTTTCAGCTGTAAACCCATCAGAAACCACTCTCCTGCCATCAGGAACTCATGAGGGTCTCATACTCAGAGCAGCTGCAGGCACAGGAAAACAAGTTGTTTACTCCGCTCACTCCAGCAGGCAAAGAAAGTCAAGGGGCCAGGGGTCTGCAGCCCCCAATACATGTATGCAACATGATCTGCATGATCTAGTTGTAGAGTTGAAGTCTAAAGACACATGTGCCATGCTTTACAGTCAAGTTTACGTCTGAGAAATCTGGAGTTTCTCTAACAAAGCACAGGTTTGGACGTCATGGATAAAATGAAGAGACGTATGACAGGGAAACTCAAATACACTCTGATCAAAGACGGAAAGAAAACTTTCAGCCATGATGAACACTTGCTCTAAGAAACAGACGAACAGGCCAGGTGTGGTGGCCTTTAGTCCCAGCACTCTGGAGGCAGAGGCAGGTGAGTTTCTGAGTTCAGGGCCAGCCTGGTCTACAGAGTGAGTTCCTTTACAGCCAGGGCTACATAGAGAAACCCTGTCTTGAAAAACAACAAACAAATGAAGGAAGGGAGGAAGAAAGTAAAAAGCAACATTTAAGCCTGGAAGATGAACCAAGAGTGTCCTCAGTGCACCAGCACGGTGACAGGGTTTCAAACATGGCGGCATATTCCTTTCAGGAACAATGAAGAGTATCACAGGTACCAACTGGGTCCCATTCCGGTCTGGTTGCTAGCTGGTGTAGAGACGGCCCACTAGCAGTAGTTTGCGTAGAATGGGTGGTATCGGTTTCCCACGGATGACAGCCAAGACTTTTGAAAGTAAAACAGATATTCAAGTGAACAGAGAAAAACAAAAACGTAGCAGTCTAATCAAATCCCCCTTGACTCTTCAGGACTTTCTGGCAAATGAGCTGCTCTTTCATATTACTTAGACAACCAAAAATATTTTCTTTGAAGATATCTTGAATTAAATTACAGATATTCCAGTAATAATCTTGAGACATAATAGCATCTGTTAATAAGAAGAGTACTTTTGGAAATACTATGACATGTTTCACTACCTCCTTCAAAAACATAGAATAACAATATATGAAACTGAAAAACTGACATCAAGAAAGGTAAATTGGAATACAGTACAAGGGGGCCGTTTCCTAGTGCCTAGGTCAGAAAATGTGTCAGGTATGGAGAATTGTGCTGGAAAGAGGAAGAACGTGGAATGCATAGAAGAAGAGCTAAAGGACAACAATAAAACACAGGGAACTTTCACTCACAAAGGAGAAAAATGCTTTCCACAGGAGTTGTGACAACTGTGTGGTCACAGTCAGAGGAGGTTACCCAGAGTGGGAAACCAGATCAGTGAGCTAAGATCTGACTCAAGACATGATGTGGGCTAATTCAATTCTTTCTCCTGGAATCCAAGGAAGAGGGAGGAAGGGAGGAGGAGACAAAAGAGGACCAAGAGGAGGGAAGACAGATGGAGGTGAGGGGAGAGGGAGGAAATAGAGAGACTGGAGGAGGAGGAAATGAAAGAGAGAGATGAGGGGAAAGTGAAGGACGAAGGGGAATGGAACAAAAGAGCCTTGAACATGACAGCTTCTCTGTAATTCTATAGAGAATTCAATCACCATATAATTCAATCTCTGTCTTCGAGTTTCTCAGAAATTCCTCTGAACCCTGAAGTCTCTGCTCCTTAACTAAAAGGATCCCAAGGAAACAGTGTCCACCCAGCTGGTCTCCATACTGCCTTTATCTGAGAGCCGAGGCTCAGGATAAAGATCTTCTCTTCCTTGATGGGGCATTTTGCTGAAAAGGAATTGACTCTGCTGTTATTCCCGTCTGCACTTGGATCTCAAGTGCCTAGCCTTTCCCATCTATAAAGAGAAATATGCTGGAGGGTTCTTGCAGCGATAACAGCAGGCGTGGAGTGCCTGGTCCCGGGCACTCAGAACGTGGTAGCGCTCTTCAGCCATCAAAATAAAACTGAAGACATCCCCACTCTATTTACTGCTGGGATTGCACAGCCCCAGGGAGGAACAGAAGGAAGGGTTACTACCTCCATTTTACAGATGGCTCGGTGAAGATCTGTAGCTCCCCAGGCCCAATCAGTGGAAAAAGGCAGACTTAAAAAAAAAACCTAAATTAGCTAGCCTCACATATCATTGAAGATCAGAGAGTGCACACAAAGAAAAGCTGTAGCTGAGAGAATCGAAGAGGAGGAAGAAGAGTTCTGGATAACCTTCAGGCCAAAAGGACCGCCCCATTAAGACCCCCTTTCCCTGTGCAGAACCCACTGTTGGAACCTTCCACTTCTCTGAAATACCAGTAGGGCAGCAGAATGCACATACAGCTCTGTAAGGGGCTGGGCATGGTGGATCTCCTTGGGGTGGAGGAAGAGAAATCCATTACATTAGACAATCCTGAGAGAATGGCTCCAGAGACCAAGAGAAGCACAGACTTGTGTTGAGAGGAGCGGAGATGAACAGAGCGGGGGAGAAAATTATTTCTGGCCTACCTAATTATGACAGAAGCTTACCCCTAATCCTCATGATGATTCACACGCTTATATATCAGCATGTCAAATTACCTCTTCAGATCTTAATAAAATAATCCAGAAAGTTTCAGTTTAGGCAGCGAGAAGGAGAAAGCCCTCTGCTGAATGAGATAGTGGTTCTGAATAAGCCCCAACTTTTGTCATAATTCATTGTTCAGTGTGAGCTTGTAAAGTTAAAATAAAATTAAGAAAGGGTTTCGTGTTTGCACCTCTCTCTCTACCCCCCTCGCGCGNGTGTGTGTGTGTGTGTGTGTGTGTGTGTGTGCATGCATGTGTGCACGTGTGTGTATATGTGTGCGTGTACGTTTGTGTGTGTGCAGGTGTATATACTCAGGCATATGTGTGAAAAAAGAGACCAGAGAGCAAGCTCAGTCGTTACTGTTCCAGCTCCATCCACCCAGGGATTTGGGACAAAATCTCTCATGGAAAGTGCCCATAGGCCAGGCTGGCTGGTCAGAGATCCTCCTCTCTTCGCCTTCCCAGGGGCATGGTTAACTGTAATTGTGAACATGAAACAACCTAGACTCATCAGGGGTTGTCTATATGGGCTGGCCTGTGGGCCTGTCTGTGGGGGACTGTCTTAATCAAGTTAGTGAAGGAAGACCCAGCCCAGTATGGGAGACACCGTTTCCTATGGAAAAAGTCCTGTACTGTTGTGAGTGAAGAAACTGAGCTGAGCCTAACATTGAACATGCAAGCAGTGATGTCTCTCTGCTGTTGACTGTGGGTGTGATGTGACAAGCTGTTTTAAGTCCCCACCACCATCCTTCATTTGGGCCAAAATCAACCTTTCTCTCTTTAGTTGCCTTTGGGGGGGGGTATGCTCACACAGCAACAGAAAGGCAACTAGAACACTACACAGATTACAAGTGTGCACCACCACACCTGGCTTTTTTTTTTACGGGGATCCTAAAGACCAAGCTCAGGTCCTTATGCTTGCAAGGCAACCACTTTACCGACAGAGACCTCAGCCCCAATATTTACCGTCTACAGACTTTGTCACTAAAACCATTGAAAGCACAGCAACACCCTAGTGTAGAAAATCTCCGAGGGGCAAGCATGTCACTTCAAAAGAATTGTGCGTGGCACCCAGAATGTCACAAACATGCACACACCTGAAAAGGAGAATTGGTCTAGAGGAGATGAGGCATTCGGGAGTGTCTCAGATTCTTCAATGACATGACTTTCAAGGCCTCATTTAAAGCTAATTTTCTAAAGTCTATGGCCTTTCTGTCACGTTTTCAGATGAGACTTAATGAGAATATCAGGTCACTACACACCCTGCCCAGGGGTTTCTAAACCTTGGCTGTGTGGTTTAACTCCCAAGCCCAGGAGAGAACATGGCTTAAGGTCAAGAGCTTGAAGCTATGGAGCTCCGAGGAAGTATTTAACTGCATTTTTTTCTCACTCATTAAATGGAGATAAAATTCCTCATAATATTATTACATTATTAATACTACATATGGGTTACTCCAGCATCCTTAAGACGTCAGGAGTTGCTAACTGCTCTCATCCTCTGGTCACAGCCTTCCTTAACATATGCAAGTAAAAGCCTCTGGTAATACCTGGCATCAAGAAGCAAAAGTAAAACTCAAATGTCCGTGAAGAGCGAGAACAGTGACGGCAGTGATGATACTGCCGCAGGCTAAATGTGGCCAGTGTGCCAGGCTAAGCTTCTTGATGCCCCGTTGGTGGCCAGCCCACCAACCTCTGTGTTCATCTAAATACAGTCCAAAGGCACTGAGGGAGACAGGGAAAAGCCATCCCTACCGTCGGGCAGGAAGTTGGTGTCCCCGCACTGTGTACCTCCACTGGAGCACATGGGGCTCGCCAGGCTGACCTGTGAATTGCAAAGGTTACAGGAAGAACTTAGGGTATCATGGGAGAAACGGCTCCCAGGTAATCTCTGAGACGGCTCTGAAGCTATAGGAGGGAGGAGGGTTTGGGTTAAAGCAAGCCGCTGTTTCCTGGTAGAAGGAACTTCAAGTGTGAAGTTAAGAAAACTCACATAGAAGATGGCCAGCAGCATTGCCAGGAAGAGAGTGTGAATTAGGTGAACCAGCAGGTGTGGCCGGTAATTACCAGGGAAGATTTTTACCAATTGAGAAGCAACGACAGCAACCTTGAACTTGGTTGTCAGGTAACCTGGCTTTAGGATTATATTAAGCCTTTTTTTTTCTTTTCTTAGAACCTCAAATGATTACAGCTTGCAATGTTTAAGTAGGTCACAAAACCCAAAGAATATATTGTTCCCCCTCAAATAGACTTCTGAAACCTAGTTTCAGAGAATTAGATGGTAATTCTCACTCCCAGGGTCCGTTATGACAAATTCCACCTGCCTGGCTCCTGTCTCTCTCCACTGTGTTTAAGGGCTCCAGTTCGCTGTTCAGTAAAAGCTAAGGGCATTTTTCTCAGAGAGGAAAGCAAGTCTCCAAGTGAATGAAAGGTAGCCGTGTATTTCTGGGGGCTGGCAATTGACGTGGGCCCTGGCAATGTGTGGCACAGCTCTCAAGAGAAGGCCAAAGCGATCACAAGAACACTACTGTAGAGAAAACAGTAAGGTCTAAAACCACAGCCCCACTAAAGCCCTTATATGACAGCCAATAGTGATGCTTGATTATGGGTTGACACGCTCCAATAGTTGTGAACCCTGAACTCTATCAGAGAACCCTTTCATCCGTGCTGCTCATACAGCAGAGGAAAATAATGAAGACTCTTCTAAGAAAAAAAACCCTTTTTATAACCAGCCATTCTGGGCTTCATATAGAACTGGGGAACAGATTATGATTAGGAAGCAGTCCACTTTGTAGGAACAGGTACTTCCTACAAACCTCTTTATTTTAAAAACAGATTTATCTATTCATTTTATTATTAATTGTACACACATTTGTGGAGGCCAGAAGAGGGCACTGGATACCTTGGAGCTGGAGTTACAAGCAGTTGTAAGCCACCCAGTATGGGTGCTTGAAACTGAACTCCAGTCCTTGGATAGAAGGAAGCGTTCCTAACCACTGATCCATCTCCCCCACTATTCCTTCTAATAGAATTTCAGTTATGTCTTCTTTCCCACACTGAGTGAGACCGCCCAGTCTCTCAGCATCCTCATTTGACTCTTCCCCAACTTGAGAAATGTTGCAAGAGATTCTCGATGAATATTACAGGCTGTTGTTATGTTTTTGTTTTTGAAACAAGGTTTTATGTAGCCGAGGCTGGCCTCAAACTCACTATGTAGCCAAGGATGATCTCCAGTTCCTGATCCTCTTGTCTCTGTCTCACCAGTGATAAATGGTGGAATTACAGGTGTGCAATACAACCCCAGTTTTATGACAGTGCTGAAGCAGGACCCCAGGGCTCTGTGCAGGCTAAGCAAACACGGTAGTAACTAAGCTACAGCCTCATCCCTGGACTAAGTTACTTTCAGCAAAGACCTCAACTCAGAATTCTTGGGTCTTGAAAAACCTTGCCAGTGCTGTTATTGCATATAATGCAGGACTTCAAAGGAACAGAATTAAGGGTTAGAGAAAGAATTTTGGAAGATATTCTACAAATGACTGCCACTGGTTTTTCCCTCTCCGACCCTCTTTCTGGATTTGCTGTGCCCTTGAGTTTCTGCTGAGACTCTTGTAGGCCTCTTGGCCATAACCATGGGCACCACTTCCTAAGGAGTTGGGAAGAGAAGAAGGGGAACCTCTTGCTCACTCTCAGGAAGAGAGCACAGCAGGTACATAGTCAAGAGGCTCATTTTTCAGGGGCCAGACATGGAGTTGAGGCTCTTTTTCTTTCAAGTAAAAAAAAATCTATGGGAGGAGGCGGACATTTTTAATAATTAAATAAATAAATCTATAAATGAGAGAAGATATAAAATACAGTTTCGAATGTAAAGTGAGCTCATTGAGATTAGCTTTAAGAGAGAGTGCCTAAGAACATTACAAACAAGTTTGGGTGTGCACCCCCAGAACACACATATGCATACCTATAGGTTCTAGGCCTAGCCTTTGGGGATGTTCATGAGCTAGGGAGATGGCTCAGTGGATAAAGTCCTTGCCACACAGCAGTGAAAATTGTTTTGGAATCTCCAGAGTCCTCATAAAAGCCAGATGGCCATGGAAGGTCACCTATAATCTTAAATCTTGGGGGTAGAGACGGAATATTCCCCTATCCAAGATCCAAGCTCCAAGCTCAGCAAGAGGTCCATCTGCAGTAAAGTACAAAGCAATCAAGGAGAGCCTCTATGTACATACATGCTCACACACAAACATGTGTTCACACATACCATACACACATACAATCCTCCAAAAAAGAAAAGGCTCTCTACTCTTTAGCATAACAGAAGAACTCTGCTGAAATGAAATAAAAACAGAGCAAAGTGTGCTACAATACCATGGCTGCCGAGGAGGGTCCCTTGGGATGACAGACTAAGTCATATTAATATAACTATAGTCATACTATGGAGGAAATAGGCAAAGGCCCAACACTGAATATAGGATTTCACCTAGGCTCCTCTGGAGACTAAGACTTAGCACTAATGTCTAGCAAGCATCATAAAGGATTTCCTGGTTCATCAAGGTTCCAATGCAACTAAAAACTGATTTTGTTGCGATTCTTGAATATCTCCTGAGGGTGAAGACCCGGCTCTGGGTTCCTGGTATGGTGCCAGCTTTCGGTTCTCTCCACGACAGATCCCATGTTGCTTTTCTAGTTTACACCACAATTTGCTGTTTTGCAAAGGGGTGATCATTAGAGATTTGCAGAATGCGTCACATATGCCATTCATTTTTAATGGGCTATTCGACTCCCCATGAAGTCACACACAAGGAAGAGATTGTACAATGAGAACTAAGGTGAAAACACATGGCCTAATCCTCCAGGGTGCAGAGATCATGGAGTGGTGGGTACTTGAGGGTTTTATAGGAAGGCTCTGTACATAGCCGTGCCTTTCAGCACAAAGCAAATGAAAACATAATCCTGACCCCGCCATCATGGTACTGCTGGATGGCATTCTCTGTCATTACGTGCGTATGAAATTCTTTTAATTAAAAGAATTAAATACATAAATAAGTATTTGAATAAATACTGCCAAATTCAGAATGGCAAGCTATTTCAAGCTTTGAAATAAAATTGATGTACCAAAAAAAAGTTTCTTAATGCTTTCTGGGCCTATTGAGATAGCTCAGTAGACAATGACACTTGCCACTAAGCCTGACACCCTGAGTTTGATCCCCAGAACCTACATGGTGGAAGGAGGGACCCAATTCCCAGAAGGTGTCCTCTGACCTCCACACACTTGCTGTGGCTCGTTGGTATCTACCACCCACCCCACAAATAAATAAAGACTTATAAAACCATTCACATTTTCTGTCCCAATGCAAGACATATCATTATGAGGTGTTCAAACATCTTCCCTGCTCTGCCATTTCACAAGGTTAAATACCATTCAAAGTAAATAGACCATCTTCAAAGTATTTCGAAACCTATTCTTTAATGTTTCAGCTGGCAAAAAAAGAAACCTATTGTATGACCAGTTAGATTTGGAGAAAAGCTAAATCAAAGAGGGATATTACTTCCATCCGCTCGGAGTTCACCATAGCGTTCCCCTGCAGCCTGTGGGGAGGCTGAGCGTTCACACAGACCAGGTGGGTACAATCAACGTGAGTTTCGGGTAATTGTCTTCTGTTGTCCTTCAGAGTCGAAGAGAAGCATTCAGTACCTTGTAAAGAGAGAACCTTCCCAATCTTCCCTGTCTGAATGCCAAGCTCAGCATTCAAGAACACATCCAAGAATCTAAGGCAAGTAGCCATCAATCAGCTTTGTTGAGGAAGGGCGACAATTTTTGGCCTCCACAAGCTTAGGTCTCCTTCTGGCCTCAGCCTTGGGTGAAAAGCATTCTTTGCTCAGACCCTGGCCTCACTGGCTTAGCTGGGGAGAGGTTGTCTCGGAGTCCTGGGCAGTTGCTTGCTTCCAAGATCTGTTCCTCATGAAGCGATCAGCGCTGAACCCCACTGCTTCATAGCCAGTGGCTGCAGTATTCTCAAGCTTCAGGATTCCTATTAATAATTAGTAACAATATCTGTTCTGCTACAAAAGAGGAGAATAAACTAAATGTTGTTAAATCATCTGACCCGGGCCGTCCCTGCACCAGATGCTTAACAAATGGGGGCTTTCATGATAACAGCTAATACTCCGGCTGTTCCCTAAACTTCCTCTTCCTTGTTTTGTCTGCTTAATTTTTCCCTTGTCTGTTTTTAATGTTCTTCCAGGAGGTTTTCAGTGGATCCAGAGTTCCTTTCTCTTGACCTGTATTTTCCCCCAAAACCCCCCTCTTTTGTTCTCCCACCTCCCAGCCAGCTCAGTCAGCCACAGTTCCCATGTCTTCAACAGGAACCAGCCGTCCTTTCCCCCAAACTCCATCTGGAACCAGACATGATTTCCACAGAGCAACACCACATCTGCATGTCATTAGAGTTCAGCTCCCCAGGACCCCATTGGGCCGAACAAGATGCCAAACCCACAGTGACTTTTTAGGAAAAAGCAGCTCTGTCAAGACACTCCGCTGTACATTTAAAACAGAATTTGATTCATAAAAACTCCATTTCAAGAGCAAGTCTGTGGGATCTTGAGAAACAACAGCTTTATGTTTTCTGCTGTGTTGAGTCTTCCCTGGATTCCACACGGGCAGAAACAAAGGTAACAAAAATGTATTGGGCATCTATTTTGCGCGTGGAACTGCGATAAGCATTTCACACTCATTATGTTATTTAATTTTCATAACTATCCTCAAGAGCATTGTTATCTTGAGCCTGAGAAAGCTGAGATTCCCAAGAAGGAAAGCCTAGGCATCAAAGCTAGGAAGTGACGGGACCAAGATGTGCATTCAAGTCTCACTTTTTCTTCGCGTTTCAGAATGCTTTGTGGCATTAAAACATAGCAGAACACGTTCTTCATTTTGGCATAAATAGTCTACATAGTCCTTGGACTCCATTGAGGCCAACACTCCTTTTCAGGTGGGAATGAGGGAGCTTGTACATCGTTGGCAGAGAGATGACCTGCGGCACATTTGGGTTGCAGGATATCTCTCATACAGTCTCTCTCTCTCTCTCCCTCTCCCTCTCTCTCTCTCTCTCTCTCTCTCTCTCTC
>LOJH01009717.1:0-15121 GCA_001685095.1 Ellobius talpinus
CATCTCCATTAATCTGTGTATTGCCATGTGGCTGTGGCTTACCGGGTAAAGTTCACAGCGTCTATCTCTGGCAGCTCCATGGCTTCTCTCTGACTCCAGCCCTCTCTCTCCCAGCATTCAGTCCAGTCCTCCCCACCTAGCTCTGCTCCACCCTGCCCCACCCTGCCACAGGCTCAAAGCAGCTCTACACTCATCAATGGTAATCACAGCATACAGAGGAAAATCTC
The DNA here is from genome assembly GCA_001685095.1 of Ellobius talpinus. Lineage (NCBI taxonomy): Eukaryota > Metazoa > Chordata > Mammalia > Rodentia > Cricetidae > Ellobius > Ellobius talpinus. The sequence goes on from LOJH01009717.1 coordinate 228, forward strand.
ATATCACCTGTGGTCATGAGACATGTTTGGAATATGGTTCTGAGCTCACACTTCCTGGTCAAGGAAGGTAGAATGGTGGTTTCTGTCATCTACTGCACTGGCCACTTCTGAATGAGGTGGCTATCATTCTGTCCTGCAGAGAAGCAAGCCAGCCTGAGAAGCCGAGTACATGACATAAAGGATTGGAAGAATTTGAAGCCTGTGATTTAAAAGTATGAAGTTTTATTTATGAATGCTATGGTTCTTTGCTTAGCACCTTTTGAATGTGATAATCATCAGGAATAATTTTTAAATGCCCAGTGTAGGGAAGCCACTGTACACAGTCCAGAGTGGCACAGGCTTCGTGCTCTTCACAGTCAGTGGTCTCAAATGGGGAGGTGGCTGGCAGTGTGCTGTTTGTCTGTTCCTGTCTGAGTTAGTAGGCGAGGCCTGCCATTGCAGAGTAGCATAGGCTGGGTGGCTTAAAACTAGAAAGGTGTTCCTCACAACCTGGAGCCCAAGTCCAGGATGAACTGGCAGCATTAGATTCTCTGAGGCTTCTTGCTTGCTGAAGGCCACCATCTCCCTGCCCCTTCACACACTGTCCCTTGAGCTCATGTCCCGCTCTGTCCGAACTTTTTCTTGTAAGTACACAGATTGACATAGGGCCCACTGTAATAGCTCATTTCGACCCAGTCACCTCTTTAAGGGTTCTTTCTCCAAAGTCATAGAGACAGTCAGCTTGGGCTGTGTCAGGTACAAGAACCAGACAAAGCCCGCAATTGTCAGTGGCTCAGTTGAGAAGAACGTTACTGTGAAGTCCACCCTGGGGTGTTTTCCCTAACACCTCTGAGCTACTTCCTGAGGACAAGCAATAGGAATGGAGAGAGGAACCAGGGAGGAGTAATACTTAACTGCACCTCACTGCAGTGTGCAGAAAACACCTCGGACTGGCCTGCTGCAAAGCTCAAGAGTGAGATGAATGCCCAGCTGTGCCCACTATTTCCTGGTGGAGTCAGCCTTCTCTCATGTTTTCTGATCACAGCGGAATGACAGAGCTGGCTGGCTGGATGGCTGAGTGGATGGATGGATGGACAGATGGATGGATGGATGGACGGACGGATGGACGGATGAACAGAGAGACTAACAGATAGGCAGATAGACACTATGCCTTGAACAAGACTATTGCAATCCTGTTGCAGCTTCCCAGGAGAGCTGAGATTCTACGCATGTACCACCACAGCATGCGGTGACAAGTATATTATTAGCACATATATTTCTCTCTTCTGTAGCCTTCTTCCTTCCTTCCTTCCTTTTTTTGTGAATATTTGAGGTAGTGTCTTACTGTGTAGCCCAAGCTGGCCACAAACTCGTGATCTTCTTCCCATAGTCTCCTGGATGCCATGAATATGCAGCCTTCCATCTGCTTTTATATTCCTAGTGAGGGCTGACTCCTGATTGCATTGGAATGAGCGTGTCAGTTTCTCAAGAGTAAAAGAGAACATTATGCTTCCTAGACCCCCAGTTTCTGAGTCTTGAAGCCTCTTGATTAGACAGGCGCCTTCTCAAAAGGGTCTTCCGTCATTGCTCCAGAGACTTACAACAGCCAGTGTCCTCTGCTGGGCCAGATCATAAGTGCCCTCATCATTTAGCCCAGAGCACATAGGACTGGTCTGAGAAAGGGAGGCTTCTCCAGAACTTGGACTTTGTACACTGTTGAATTTTTGGCTGTGGCTTGATCCCTTTAGTGAGCTCAGTGGGAGCCCATGGGGCCCAGCCCACACTTCAGTGCTCCTCGGGTTAAATCTTAAGTCAGGGAAAAGCTGGACCAGTAACCCCCATGAACTTGTCAGTGCCTCAATTTTCTCGTCATAAAACAGGGGTAATTCCTTGAGCTTTACGGATTAAATGAATGAATACAGGTAAAGCACTTAAAATGCTGCCTTCTGCATGGCGAGTGCTCATTAATCGACAGGTGTTTCCTGAACCCATTTCAAGCCTGGAACACTTCTGAGTGCTGGGCATGAGCCAGAGAGTAAAACAGGCAAATGTCTGCAGCCGCCTGCAGCAGGGCCAGTGTTGGGGTGAGGGTGATGGTGGCAGTGCTGCCAGCCTTCCCCAGATTGGTGTCACAAGCAGACCCAGCTGTCATTGAGTTTGCTCGTCACCCTCCAGGAGCTTCTGTCTTCTGAGTCCCATGCCTTTGGGACATCAAGTGCAGAACACAATATAGAGGCTGCTGGCCTGTGCTAGCCTTTTCTATTTAAATGATGTGGGTGTGGGGCATTCCGTTCCACATTCGCCTCCCTTTGACCATATTCTAGTTCTTTCTCTGAAAACTAGGTTTGTCGCCTCTTTCTGGGAATCAACCATGTAATCCAAAACCATGTAAACTTGTAAAGAGCTTGTAAATATATATTGACCCCTGAAAAATACCCTAATTGAAACCTTGTGAACTCACTGAGAGTACTCTTCCAGTATCAGAGATTACTGCTATGGATGTTATTGTTCATATTTTCATGCTTGTTTGTTATTATTAAGAAAGACATGCTGTAGTGTTTTCTCTGAAGGAACTAACAGACATTAATTCATTTTTATTCACATATATTTTTAATATTTTTTAGAATTTTATGCATGAGTACTACATTTACATACTTTCTTTTTCTCTCTGTCCCAACTCCAGCACCTCTGTCCTTCTTCCAACTCCTTGTCAAATTCATGACCTCTTTTTCTTTAATTATTTTTACCACACACACACACACACACACACACACACATACACACACACACGATACCAGTCAGTCATAAACACATACAAGCAACATTAGATGGACTCTGTAGGCTGAATGTTAATTCTTTAATCACCCCCATAAATATAAATACTGAGACTGGAGATAAAGGTGACACTGTGCTTCTGAGTGGATGACATGTACCCTGTATATGGGCTTTTGTGGGTTTCTTGGTCAGTTGTTCGACACAATTTAAACACCAGTCTGCATCCTCCTTTACTTTATAGCCCAAAATGACCCACAGCGTTGGGTAAAAGAATAAGATCTAGAACTTTCAGAAAATTCAAGAATACAAGGGAAGCTGTGTTGTGTGTCACATGAGGAAGAGGTATGCCAATATTGAGAATGCTGTAAGAATTCTCTGGATTGTGCTAGGGAGCCATGGGATGACAGTAATGCAATGTTCCCAAATGAACAGCAGGAAAATGGGATTCGAGTAGATCGGGCTCAGAGATGGCCAACAGAAGTGCTAGTGGTGGAGGACCATAGTTAAAGGAACAAGTTCCTGGCACCTGAGGGAAGGTGTGGACAAATGCAACTCCCAGGAAGGGTGGGAGGGAGACAGGGGGCATTTAGTAGGCTGTGCAATTTCTGTGTTTGTTAAATGTTTTTTCACTACTGGTATGCCAACTTGGAAGACTACTAATAATTTTCAAAAGGCAAAATGGTTTGCATCGCTGGTTCAGTGGGTCAGGTACATGAGAATCTGAATTTAGATCACCAGCATTTATCTTCATCCCCAATGCTCAGGACTTGGGGCTCACTGGCCAGTGACCTAGGCAAAATGACAACTGTAGGTTCAGTAAGAGACCCTGTCTGAGAAGGTCAGATAGAGAGGCGATTGGAGAAGATATGCTAAGGTCATGGCCTCCGATGTGCACATATAGGTGAGTGCTCACATGCATGTGTGCACACACACACACAAATTAGAAGAAAAGGGGAGGGGGACAAAACAGCATCAGTAGATACCCATAATGGATTCTTAATTCTAATGTATGCTCAGGAGTATAGAAATACAAGTTAAGAAATGTAAGGTTAAATCCTGGGAGAAACTAATTTATAGCAAAAATTATTGGCTGAGTGTGGTGGTACGTACTTACTTGATTGGCTGATACAGGAGGATTATGAGTTCAAAGCTAGCCTGGGCTACAGAGCAAGGCTTCTTGTTGTATGTCAGCTTGTAGGAGGACAGCAAAGTATTGTTATCAAGGTGTGACCCCTTGGGTCCTGTATTCAGCTGTGCCCACATTTAAAATGCTTCTCAGCTGTTCTCTGGAACAACACAGTCTCTTAAAATAGAGTCACTGTTCTCAGGCCCAGTTCATCTTCTGCTGCTGCTGCTCAGAAAAGTTGGTTGTGGTGTGAAGGATAAAGTCTGTCTTTTTTGTCTGTTCCAGTTGTCTGGGACTTGGGGCCTTGTTCCAGGAGAAGTTTGGGATTCCAGTGTGCAGAAGCTTTGAGAACCCAGGGAGTCCCCTGTCTTATTCTTTCCTGTAGGTGGGACTTGCCTATGGGCCTGCTGTCAGTGTGGGTCCCACTGGGCTCATGTTTGTCCTTCCCTGTGCAGCTGTCAGTGTGGGTCCCACTGGGCTCATGTTTGTCCTTCCCTGTGCAGCTGTACTTTTTCTCAGGACTGCCAGTCCATAAATAAAGACATGGAGACTTGGTATTAATTATAAAAGCCCAGCACTAGCTTAGGCTTGTTCTTAACTAGTTCTTATAATGTAAATTAACCCATATTTTTAAATTTCTGTTCTTCTACGAGGCTCCTTACCTCATCCCCATACTGCCCATCCTGCTTCCTCCAGGTCTTGCTGGAGACTCTGCCTTTCTTCTTTCCCAGGTTCTCTCCTGCACAGAAGTCTCCCGTATACTCTCCTGACTAGCTATTGGCTGTATGGCTTTTTATTACACCAATCACAGCAATACATTTTTACATAGTGTACAAATATCTCACAATATTTTGTCTAAATAAAAAGAGGTTTTAACTCTTAACATAGTAAAACAATATACAGTAAGAACAATTATCAGGTAGGAATTATATTTGCAATATCCAGTCCATTTGTATTTGGTATATTTGGATAAAATATTCTGTTATCTATCCTATCTTGATGAATTTAAAGTTTTATACCTAAACCATTTTATCACAATTTGTATTACCATCCTAATAATATTTTTAGACATCTTCTTAGATAAACAACTTAAGCTTTCATGTTTCCTTATAAACTTTATATTTCTTTTGTAAGTTTCCTTTTTTGAATTTGGTAACAAAGAAAATGGTATAACTATCTAGTCTTCAACCCCATCAGAGACCCAAGAAGGATATATACTATTACCTGAGTAAACAGGAAGTGCAGAGCAAGCAACTTCCAAAACTATAGAAATGACAGAGACATTTGGCTGCCTGGACAGCCACCTAAGGTTCCTCTAACGTTGGGGCTTCCATCTTACAAGACTTACAAGCCTAGGATATCTGACAGATTTTTCTTTTAAGCAGGAATTTTGAAGGATTGTCCTACCTTGTCTTGGTAAAATTTGGCAGTTGCCTTCTTTTGTGTTCTGTTTGCCCAACTTGGACAACATACTGTCAGCAGTTGAGGCAAGGGCAATTTCTTACCCAATGGCTAACTTTTGCTACAAAGAAAGCAAACTCCATATGGAGGTTTTCAATGTTCATTATCTTCTTTGAAGTAGATTGGTGCTTGAGGCAGGAGCTGATGCAGAGGCCACAGAGGGATTCAGCTGATTGGCTTGCTTGCTTGCTCAGCCTTCTTTCCTGTAGAAGCCAGAACCATCAGACCAGGGATGAACTCCCAAAATTGCCTGGGCCTTCCCCCATCAATCACTAATTAAGAAAATGCTCTACAGACCTGTCCACAGCCTGATTTTATAAAGGCGTTTTCTCCCTCCTTTCAGGTAACACTAGTTTGCGTTAATAAGTTTATGACATAAGACTAGCACAAGCGGTTTTAGGTTCATGACAAAATTGAGCAAGACATACAGATTTCCCATTTAATCCTTTAAGTAATCGCTTCCTCCATTATAGGGTTGCACATTCCAGCAGTCACCCCTTATCCATCCATATGACCTACTCTGACAAAACATCCTCTCCCAGGGTCTGTGGAGTTTAACCAGGCCTCACTCCTGACTATCTATTTTATGGGTTTAGTGAACATTACCAAATTATGATCATTACCATATCACTGAGCTAAAAATTATCTGTCCTAGACTGGTGTGGTGGCACACACCTTTAATCCCAGCACTGGAGAGGAAGAAGAAGGTAGATATCTGTGAGTTCTAGGTTAGTCTGATCTGCATAGCAGGTTCCAGGCTAGCCATGTCTACCCAGTGAGACCCAGTCTCAAACAAAAACTTTAAGAAAGTGTAATAAAAGAAAACTGACCCTCCCGCTCCTGGCAGCCGCCAGCCTATTAGCTACTAGGCTAATCACTAGTCCCTTTGCTGGGGACTCCTGCTCCGTGCTGAAATGTTGGCTGGCCCACTCTTCTGCGGGCAAGCACATGTGAGCTCCTGAGTGCTGCGGAGCAGAGTCCCTTACTCCTGCTTAGGTTATCCACATTGGAAGTGACGGCTGACAAAGTGACCTTTGTTATACTTCTTTTTGTTGCACTTGTTATTGTTTCATTTCTTTTTCTCACATAAATTTTGTTAAAGTTGAAAATTACATAAATTTATTCATGTAAAATGTGAATCTCAATAAGTTTTGACAAATATAGTTCTGCATCATCACCACAACAAAGATAATAAAATATTCTCATTATCCTCAGAGATTTCCTTATACCTTTTCCCTGTCAACTACACATACAAAACACACAAAACAGCAGTACCCACAGCCTTGCTCCCAGTCTGATAGCCAGTGACGATGTCAGCACATGTATTTGTCTTCCCAGGTCTCGAATGAGTAGAATCTTAGAGTCTGGCACGGCATGATTCCAGCCATGTTGAATCTCTGGAAAGTGTCAAGCCTTGGAGACCACAGATATTTTGCTTTGTTTCTGTTTGTTTGGTTGGTTCTGTTTTTCTTCTCTTTTCCTTTTTGGAGTTTTATTTTAATTTTTTTATCATTTTATTATGTGTATGTATATGTGTCTATGTGTATGCCATATGTGTGTGTTTGCAGGTACCCAAGGAGGTGAGAGGAAGGCATTAATGGATTCCCTGGATCTAATGTTACAAGCATTTGTGAGCTGACCAATGTAGATGCTGGGAACTGAACTCTGTGGTCCTCTGCAAGTGTCCCAAGTCCTCTTAACCACAGATCCCACCTTTTGGGGTTTTGCTGTAACTTTTTATACAGTTGTGTTCTTTTTTAGTACTTCAGATGTGATTTGGGTATTCTTACAATTTTGTTTGTACTTCAGAGTTAGAACAAATGCAAGTGAATTTCCAAATATTCCTGCAACATGGAGCATAGGTTTTTAAAGAACAGAGCATTTCATCTCCTCTCCCCTGCTGCCATTTTAAAAATTTATCTATTAGCTTATATGTTATGATATCCATTATATATATTATGTATATATATAATGTATGTATGTATTATGATGATGATGATGATGTCATTAGATATGTTGCTGGGCTCCCTGCCTTCAACAAACTGTCAGGAGCAGACAGAAATGAATTAATATATGCTCACTTGTTTGTTTACTTCTCCTCAGTTCAACTTCTTTACTCTTACATATTCAGAACCCACTGCTTAGGTGCTGCCCACAACGGGTTGGACCATCCCACATCAATTCACTAAATTAACACAACACCCTCACCCCAGTGCGTGCGCCTGCGCACATACACACACACACACACACACACACACACACCAGAAACACCCACAAGCCATCCATCTTTGAGACTCTCTTCCCAGGCATTTCTAGAATGAAGACTAGCCATCACAAAAAGTGACCTTTCTGAAACACATCCGAGCACTGTGCACTGAACGGGACCTTTCCTTGGGAAAGAACTCCTAGAGACTAACCTGCTAGGTCTTGTCAAACCGTAACTTACCTGGGACTCCAGCCAGCTCTTGCCTTTCATGCTGAGGAAGGAACATACCTCACCCCTTTTCTTCTAATCTTGCTTCAGCTAAGCAGGTGGGGAAATGAGAAGCATTTTTGACACTTCCGGGCCAAAAACACAGGCTCACAAAGCCCTGAGATGTGGATGGAAGCTCAGAGAACACTTCCTCTGCCCCACATCTTACCACCACATCACCATGTCTGGACCACAACAAGGACGTAGAGCCTTCAAAATGAAAGAACAGTGGAAGTGACTGGAAAATGTACAAGTCCAAGTTAGACATGGAAGGGATGGTGGGATTACTAGAGCTGGAGTTTAAGACCACATTAAACAGTATGGTAAAGTCTCTAATGGAAACAGTAGACAGCATAGAAGATGTAGTGGAGGCCAGGTAGATGGCTCCGTTGGCAGTGCTCACATATAAGCTAAGGACCTGGTATGATTCTCAGAACCAATCAAAAGCCCATGTCTGTCAGCAAGGCTTGCTGTTCTAGAATTCACTGGGTAGCCAGCTTGGCCTCCACAGCCAGCTCCAGGTCGGTGAGTCTCAAAACAAAATGTAAATGCAACTAAACCTTTTCTCCCCTGACTTGCTTTTGTCAAGTTATTTTATCAAAACAACAGAAATGAAACTAGGAGGCACACCCTGCCCCTGCCCGAAGCCTCCAGGGGTTTTCTCTGCCCTTCACTGTGAGAGTCTGGCTGAAATCTGAGGATAGTAATAAGTCTTAGGGGTGTGGAACTCCTAGCCGTGTTCCCACAGATCTGCCACTCACTCTCAGGTTTTCCCACTTGCCACTGTCCTGTAGATGTGTCTCTACAGTGAATTGGGATTCTCTTTCCACTTCTCGTTCTCTTCAGTGTGGGGATATAGTTGTCCTGGCACCTCAGTTGCCTAATGGATAGAAATATATGTTGATTTTTTTAAAAAAAGTTTGTTCAGCTGGGTGGTGGTGGTGCACTCCTTTAATCCCAGCACTCGGGAAGCGGAGGCAGGTGGATCTCTCTGAGTTCTAGGCCAGCCTGGTCTAGAGAGTGAGTTCCAGGATAGCTAGGGCTACACAGAGAAACCCTGTCATGAAAAACAAAAATCAATAAATTAATAAAAATAATTTTAAAAAGATGTTTGTTCAGCTTTGTATTTGACTTAGAACAGAATAGAGGTTCTAAACTCCTTAAATGTTGGGCTGGGAGCTGGTAGTTCCCCAGGGAGGATTTGGAAAGATGAAAGAAAAGGACCACATTTAAGAGGAAGAGAGACCCCTGAAGAAAGTGATTATCTTGACTCTGTAGGCCAGAAAGTGTGTGCATGTTTGCTTGCGTGCATGTGTGCATGTGACTTAGGGCCATAATTGGGCAGACTGGGTAAACAGATAGTGGGGAATTGGATGCCAGGTAAATCTTAGGATACAGAGAGACTCAAGTGGAGAGCAGAGGAAACAGAAATTTGGCTGAAGTGTCGCTGAATATAGGTGTGGGAGGATCCTTAAGGATCTTGTGGTTCTAGTTCAGTTGAAAGACACCGCTCTGAGACCCAGGGACGTTAACCAGCTCATCAGCATTCTGGGAAGTATTTAATGGCAGAACTCAAATTAGATCTAGTCCAGTCTCACAACCATTTCTACTGCTGTGGACAAATTGATGATGCAATAGAAATTAAGCTGTGGTTGCCCTCCTTATTAATTACATATTTCCTGGGACTCACTGTGTTTGTACAGAGTTCCCCTGTACTAATTATGTGTTTCCTGGGACTCACTGTGTTTGACACTCTGGGCTCATTTAGTTACCTTTGAACACAGGGGTCTTTTTGTACTTAGTTTGAACCTGTAGCTTTGCCAATGATGCTGTCCTGGGTAGATGTTTAAGAAACATGTTGTTTCCTTAGTGACCTTCAGAGATGTCTGTCCTGGCAAAAGCCTTAGTAGGTTAAGCCAACCTAAATTATGGAAAACCTGGCTGCAGTTCTGTTTGCCTTCCCAGAAGACTTGTTGACTGGATAGTGATGAACAGTACGTGGGTTGGTGACCAGAAGCAGTGACTGCTGCCCTTCCGAGGACTGCCTAAAGGTCAAATAAAAACACACTACTTAATAGATTCCAAACCCCATATTTTTCTATATTTAAACATTACTGTCACTGGGGCTGGAGAAATGGCTTAATATTTAAGAACACATACTGCTTGTCCTTGCAGAAGGCCCAGATCTGGTTCCCATTACCCATGTCAGGATGGTCGCAGTTGCCTATAACTCCAGCTTTAGGGAGATCTGATGCCCTCTTCTTGTCTACACCCACATACATGTACCCCTCTATCCAATACATAGTTAAAAATAACTTCTCTGACATCAAGATTGGTTTATAGTTGTATAATTTTAACTCTGTGTCATATTTTAATTGAAAACCTTTTGCCATTAGAATTATATAAAATAAAAGTACATATTGAAATCAATGGCCCCAGGGATCACACATTGATCACACAGAAGTGTTAGGCAAAATACTGCCAAGCAAACTGAGCAGTACAGGGAAAGGGTTAGTAGATCATCACCAAGTGAAGCCAGGAATGTCAGATTAGTTAACGTTTGATGAATTCAGTCAGTGTAAGTTACTGAATTAACAAAATAGAGAAGATACTTATAGGATCACCTTATAAAGTAGGGTGGAATCATTTAGCAAAATGTAGTGATTCATATTGAGCAACATAGCTCAGTTGTTAAGAGCTCTGTCCGCTCTTGAAGGAGATGCATGATCAGTTGCCAGCACACACATGGCAGCTCGCAACCTTCTGTGACTCTAGTTCCAGGAAATCTCACATCCTTTTCTGACGTCCACAGACACCAGGCACACATGTGCTGCGCAGACTTACCTGTAGGAAAAACACCCACACACATAATATAATTTTTTAAAAAACCACAGTCTCTTTTGATAAAATCTCAGTCAGGAGAGAGCACTTCTACAGTTTGCTAATAGGTGATGAAAGCCCCTACACCTGGGCTCTGCCTAGTGATAAAATCTCCAGCAGCTCCGTCTCTGGTAGGATCTCAGTAGAGATTTTCTCTCTTCCCACTTGTGCTCAGCAGTGCCTTCTAGTCCTAGACAATGAGAAAGGGAAACAAAGCTTAGAAAAGAAACAGTGAAAGGAAAGCATTTTTACTTGGTCACACAGACAAGTGGTTGGGTGCTGTAAAGACACTGCTGGAAGCACAGTGAATTTAGCATGATCAGGGGCCCCCTGCCCTCATCTAGATGAAGGCCAGGTCTGTGGCTGTAATCTTTGGAACAGGGCAGATTAGGCAGTGAGCATCTGCAGCACCCTTGGCCCTCAAAGGCTATTTTCGAGAAAATGGATTCATGGGAGCCTTGTAGTAAGTATTTGTGTTTGCTCTCAGGAAGAGAACAGAGGGACTTTCATACATTGTCCACATGACTGAAACCCCCTTGTCTCTGTGGCCAGGTAGGTGACAGGAGAGCCCTGGCAGGGCCGTAACTTATCATGCCTCTGAGCTCTTACCACCAAGGTCCTGCAGAAGCCATTAAGCTCGAGAAGCTCACTTACTTCCGGTCTGAGACCCTTGAGCTGTGATGATTGACAGAGCTTGCTTCCTCTCTAAGTGAACTGCTATTTGTGGGGGGTGGGGGATGATTGGAGACAGCTTGAGTTAGATGCTGGGTTCCACAGTTGGCCTTTGGCTAGTATTCAGGTGTACATATGCACACACAGAGAATGACAAAGGGGACACTTCCTCCTCTGGGCTTTGCCTGGCATGTGCACTCCTCCCCCACACCACACGCATATACACACACATAAAATAGATGAGCAAATATTTTTTAAAATGAAAAAACAGAAAATGTATAATGGAGAGAAAGAAAAAGATGAAAATTTTCTTTCTGAAAAATCTTGAAATTGACCACTTTCCAGAAGGACAAGCTCCAAGAGCAGGCCTGGCTGACAAGTAGGGAAGGAAAGAGCCACACCTCTACAGTTTTCTCCCAGTAAAGCTAGCAATCTAGACGAGATGGGATCTTCCTTGAGAAAAGTACTTTTTTCAAGTTCACACATGCAGATTTGTATTCTTCTACGTCTGTAAAAGAAAACCAGTAACTTTAAGCCACACAGCTTGGCATCTGAGAATGCTGAAACAGGTGGTTGCACATTTGGGCTACAGAGTAAGATACTGTTTCAAATAAAATAAAGCAATGGCAGTTATGGCGACACATGCCTGTAGTCCTAGCATTTGGGAGGCTAACTCAGGACGGTGAGTTCTAGGGCAACTTGGGCATAGCAAGACATTGTCTCAAATAAACAAACATAAGAATAAAGTCTTATCACACATACTCACAAGAAACCTACCCCAACTGTGTCTTTGGTGAATTCTTCTAAACTCTTTCAAGAAGGAAAAGTAATGTCAATTTTGTATTAGATTCTTCAAGAAATAGAAAAAAAAGAGAGCACTTTTCAGTTCATTTTGTGAGGCCAGCCACACCCTGATTCCATAACACAAGTTAGGTGTTTGAGTGGCACCGAATAAGTCTGTGGCAGTAGAGCAAATGCCGTGAGCATGAGAGAAATCGAAGTCATGGGTGCCTTTACAAGACTGAGGTGTCAGCTAGATGAGCGTGGGGTGTCTGGGGTACTTAAATGTCCTGCCTTCCCAGGGCTGTCTTTAAGAGTTTGCATAGACAAACCCTCATTTACCTGTGCACACAAGACTTCTAACATACTCTCTATATGCTATTTCTAATGTTCTTTGTCCATTGTCATGTGTGGTATGCAGTGTGCATTTACGTTTGTGTATGCATGTGAGTACTCTAAAGAATCATTCTTCATTGCTTTCTACCTGATTTTTTGAAACATGGTCTCTCAGTCAAACCCAGAGCTCACTGATAAGCCTAGTCTTGTTAGCCAGCTTGCTCTGGGGATCTCTTATCTCCAGTTTCTGACCCTGGGATTATGTGTGTGCTACCATGCCGACCCAGCATTTACATAGATTCTGGGGATCCAAACTCTGGTCTTCATGCTTACATGACAAATGCTTTAAGCATGGGGCTATCTCCTCAGACCTCTATTTATCTTTTTGAAAAAAGACTCTAAACCTGGCCTGCTATAACACATAGTACTTTCATCATCATAGATTTCTCTTCTAGTACACTGACTCTGTGTGTACTTTCCTGACTATTACTCTGTTTTGATTGCCTTCAATATGGACACACTCTGACAGATCTGCTGTGGCATTAAGGGGCACCCTTAACTCCGAGAATGAAGGAACCACCTAGCCCCAAGTTGGTTGTAACAGGGCACATCTCACCTGCTCACCTACAGCATGTTATTTTCTTTATAGGCACGATGGTTCTGGGAAGCCTACTTCCAGTCCATTAAAGCCATTGCCCTGGCCACCCTGCAGATCATCAATGACAGGATCTATCCATATGCAGCCATCTCTTATGAAGAATGGAATGACCCTCCCTCTGTGGTAAGTGGGTCCCTGTGCCAGTCACATGAGCCATCAAGATGGGAGAAAGGAAACACTGCTGAGTAATCAGGTGTTAACTGCCAGCTCTCTCAGATGGATGAGCGTCTTAGACTTGCAGCTTGAGAAGGGCAACTTGGTTCAGAAAGTCTGAGAAGAGTAAAAGGACAGAGGGGCAGCAGCTCCCAGTTTGTTCCCCACAGCTTGGGAAGAGTCTCTTTTCTTAAGGTCAAGGTGAGTGACACCTGGGTCTTGTTGTAAGCTAAAGACCTCCTGATGGATTTGGCACTGAGTGCCTAGAACACTTGAGAAGGTTCCATCAACAGCTTAATGATGGGCTTGTTTGGACATCCTACTCTGCTGGAAATGGCATCAAGTGCTTGACACATGTTGACATTCCCAAGGCCCTGTGAGCAAAACAGTAGTGAGCAAAAGTGATGAAGTGGCCTTCAGGATCAATAGTTCCTTGCTCAGAGAGTAGCTGAAATCTTGAGCAAGAGGTGGTGTGTTCTGAAGCCTGAAGGAGGCAGAGGCAGGTTTGTCATTGTAGGGGCTGTGACAGTCAGTGGCTTATAGCACATTCTTTCCCAGTGAAAATGCCAAGTGTTCTGGGCTGGCCGTTATGACTTCTAGCTGTTCTCAGACACACCCTGTGGTGTGTTTCTGAGACTTGAAGCTTTCACCCAGGAGAAGATAGTTCTCCACACTCCATCCATTCATTGATCACCTCCATCACCTAAGCTGGACTTCTCCAGCTAGGGCTGTATGCCACCACACAGTTGATCACATCCGATCTTCATTACTTTTTCCTTGCCTGACTTTCTTCCCCCTTTTGTCCATTATCCTATGGGTACTGGGTGGTTGGTGCTCCATCAGGAACAGAAGATAGACCCCAGATTCATGTGAACACTGATGGTATAAGTCCTGCAGTAGACTAGCTCCAGAGCATGTGATGATGTAGCCACATATCTCTCCTCCCTGCATTGTTCCCAAGTAAGACTGCAAAAACATGCAAGAGCAAACACATGCTTTTGTGAGGTGACACCCTTCACACATTTCCTCTTTGATCTTGTTGCCAAAATGATCTTGCAGAATAATTATAAAATGTAATCACATAAAAAGGACCATACTAAGTGTGCTTCTCTGCACTGTGCCCTTTTCACTTTAGCAAGAGATAGTAAAATTCAGTTTCTACAGAAATAGGTCAGAGTTTTGTAAGATGACTATATACTGTTCCATTGTTTGGATATAACTTATGTTTTAGGCCTATTAATTATATTCTACACAATGAAACAAAAACTACTTTTTTCCTAACATGGATAAGAGTATACTTTAAATAAATTTCTAAATAAATATATGAGTGATATACAGGATTAATTCCAGCTTAGAAATTGCTTAACTTCCCTCCCACTTTTTAAGACAAGGACCCATGTAACCCAAGCTAACCTTAACCTCCACCTCACAAGTGCTGGGATCACAGGTATATGGTACCATACCTGCTTTGTGTTGTGCTGGGGATCAAACCCTGAGCTTTGAGCAAGCTAGGCAAGCAAGGATCCAGACCCAGCCTAAGAAGACATATTTTTTTAAAGATACATTTATTTATTACATATACAGTGTTCTGCCTGCATGTA